>OU974080.1:4913845-5186345 GCA_918843875.1 Diadumene lineata | reverse complement strand
CATATTCCCAATCCAAATTTTTGATTAAAATTAAAACGTGCACATATACATAGTCTAATTTTGTTGCATACGGAAAAAGCAACTATATTTCTCAGAAATGCTCTCCACACTAATCTGCATAAGCCAGCACAATTTTATGTAAATCTATTGGTGAGTTAGAGTTTAGATCAAATTCCTCTTTTTGTGCCATCTTTGTACGTGGGAGAAATGCTATACATGCATTTTTTGAATATTCGTGCGAACACATTAAAAAAAAAGGATTTTTACAAATCTGCTGTATGAGTCAAACAAAATACTTTCTTTGCTTTCAGTTTCATGAATTTATTCCTTGGAAAAGACACCGACTGAGATATTTCAGAGGGTTTAAATGAGGAGCTTCACTAACTTTTTACAATAAATTGGTCTAGAGAAACATATAGTTTTTATTGCAAAATCTCAAAGTTTCAAATAAAAATCTTTGAAAAATAACTTTGCTAATTTGGAGCTATGAACAAAAAACGCACGGAAAATTAAATAATTTCAATGTTGTAGATTTACAGGAATGGGCAATAGCTACTTTTGAGGCCCGTATATGTAATTCTATGATGTTATTTTTTTGGCAAAATGTTCGAGTATGATCATATTTTGGCTTTAACCCGGATGTTCTTTTTGATCGCATTTTATAAGGAATAATATTTTTTTTATCATGACAGTTGCACAGCTATTTTGCCCCACAGAATCTCACCAAATGTAGACGGCAATGAACAGTGCAAATACTTGCATAAGATATACTTACCAGGGCACCCATACATTAAGTTGATGACTTTAGCGTCTAGATTACTGACTTTGTCATTACCGAACTGCGTTATGCCCTCTTTACGGGATACTATAGTTGGTTCCTTGTTCTTTGTGAAGTCGGTTGCCCCATAGTGCATCACAGAATAATAGTCATAAGGGACTTTGCGACTGTCAATGTCTGCTTTATCTTTCTTTTGAAATGCGTAACGATAGGCTAAATAGATAAGACAAACTATGCTGTTATGAAGAACTGAGGCATTCTAAGGCGATCTAATGCGAGCTAATTTTAAAAAGACTAAAGTAAGGTAACCAGAATGCTGTGTAAATTAAGTACTTTTTAAAGAGAAACAGATATATAATTCAAATGAAAAGCAGTGACTTATACATAGTTTTTTTTTATTGCAGCTAAGCCAGGACGCAAGCTAACTAATGCGGACAAAGGCGATATCTAAAGCAGTCTAAGGAGGACTATAGTAGAGGTAAAAACTAGTACAAAAAACTAGCAAGGACTGCATCGGTGTTTCTAAAGAAACAGTTGTAAATATAACGATAACTTGTACACCGTAGAATGATACATGAAAACTGACATTTCGGACGTTAGTCCTTCGTCGGAGTAATACGAGAGGATTACTCCGACGAAGGACTAACGTCCGAAACGTCAGTTTTCATGTATCATTCTACGGTGTACAAGTTATCGTTATATTTACAACTGTAAGGAGGACTATGATGGGGCAAGGACCAGTGCGTGTGTCGTGACCTACTTGGTATAACGTTATCAATGAGTATTTTAACGTAGTCATCTCTATCTGGCCTATTTTGCTCGTGGTAAAGACCAAGGAGGTGACCAATCTCGTGGACCATAATACCATGATCCTCACATCCCTTCCCTAAAGATGTCGTTTGTTTGCCTGTGTTCATGACACCGACATCAGAGTTACACCTACAACGATACAAAATCAAGTATTAGGTACGTTACCGTAAAAGAATACAATAGCGATACTTCATGTTTATAAACAAATGAATTGTTATGCTTATGTGCCAACCAGAACTACAATAAGCTCTATTGAAATAACGGCCAATAACTGTCTGGTTGGCACATGAATAACAAAGGATTACGTCAGCTCAAGTATCGCTATATGGTTTAGTAAATGTTAGAACGATTGATTTGTTTGGCAATATTTCATTCGCGAGTGTTAGTGTGCACCGGGGATAAACTAGCGCTTCAGATGGAAAGGGGTCTGTTTTTCAGTCTTCTCAATCGTTAAATGGAGGAAATGGAGGGGCGACAGAGTCAGAGAGAGCGAGTATGTGAATAATAAAAGATGTAGAAATCCGTTAGTCAATCAATCAACCAATATATCTTTATTCATTTCATGTAATCCAGACAATAAAAGTATCGCTAGGCACTCATCTCAAGATCATAAAGACCTATTTTGTAAGTCAAATCTTACTTGTAACTCAAATCAATTAAAAATTACTTGTTTTGTTCATGCTCATTACCATCTCATTTGCAATGAGTTTAGCACATGTGAAATTCGACTTACAACCTTGGCCTAATATAATTACCCACTCCCGTAATAGAATTCCACATAATTAGGTTCGTCTGTTCTTTCTTTAAACCGAATGCAAGTTTTCTTCTCCCATTCCTTCATAGCGCCTTTTAATATTTTCAAATGTGCATATCTTCTATCTGCGAAAAACAATTAGTGTTAATAATAGTAATGTTATCATTTATATAGCGCTCTATAGGTAATATTCTAAAGCGCTTGTTATTAGAGTGTTATTAGAGAAACAGATTAGATGCCATTTTAAGATGCATGTTACTCATTTTGATTTTACCGACAGTATCTATATGTCTTGACTAATACACTTAAATAAGTCTGACATATTTTAATATAACGCTTAATAACTTTCTTTTTTATATCTTAGTTTTTGTATGTATTTTGGTTCATTGTATATTTTTTTGTATTTTTTTGTTTTGCATTTTTCATTGCATGTGAAATGAGGGTGAGTATTGATGAGGTAGTCTCGAATTTGAGTAACTACACTTAATACACCTACCTATGCTATCAGCAAATTTATAAAGAATTACGCCTCCCGGCCAAAGTCTTTTCTTCTCACTAGTAGCTGCCCTTGGAAGTCGTCTTTTTCCATAATAATCACTAGGAATCTTCATATCAATTTGATATATTCGACCATTATCTTTATATTGGGCTAAAATAAAGCATATTCAAAGTATCATTACTACATTCTCATATCAAGAACAACATTTCTTTAAAACCAATAATCCATTGCTTTTTAGACCAACTAGACGCATATCTGCGTGAACTCGGGCTTATATTTGACCTATGTTATTTACCTGTTTGTTTCGCTGAACGTTTTTGAGAGCTAAACCACATAATTGAATAAAACTAATGGTGAAATCATGCTTGTTTGATGTTTAAATTGCGCTTTTTATAATACATAAATGTTCCCTTTTCATATTTGTTTCTTCTAGAAACAGGTTATTTCAAATATCACATTTTCTATTAATTTCAATAATCAAATAAATTCTAAAATTGGTATGAACTGACTGTAACGATATTGAGTTTTGCGTCTGCAGTACCAGCTTAACATTATCATTATTTTTTTAGGTTGTCTTTTCTTTGACGTGCATATCTAGTAACTGTACCGATCTAACGCGTTTTCTGATCTTTTTATTCCTGTACAATGACAAAAGCTTGACTAATTAGGGGGAGTGGTACTAAGGAGGCTGAATTTCATCGAAAGATATGCCCATTTTAGAGCTAGTTTTGAATAAGTATGAATGATATTTTAATCTGCATTTAAAAAAGAAATAAAATCAAACCATTCAAAAACTTCAGCTGAAAATTAAAATAACCTACTAGAGATCACAACATCTGACCAACTGAAATTTTTCAACAAAGTCATATATGAAGCAAGGCTGTCGCAAGAGTTGTACTTCATTCAGATGATTCTTTTTTATTTCAAATTTGCCAAATCATTACTCAATATTTAGCGTTTTCTTTTCAGTTACCGGCAATGCAAAATACAGTAAGCAATGAGTAAATAATGTGGAAGTTTTGTGTGTTTACCACGGTGACGTCTGATCTTGCATTACAACATGTTTGTTTATTAACTATTGTAATGAATATACTGTAATTAAAAAAAAAAGTGACTTTCAGACTTTGAACTTTATTTTCAGTCAAATAACTAGTATAGCTACAGTCGTCACAGAAGTTATATCTTGAAAGGTTGCTGTATATCTGTAGGACTCGCATGGCTTTTAAACAGCATGTAGCAGATTTGGGCATTCCTCCTTCCCTTCTTTGGCTTACATCAGCATCGTGTAGAGAATTCAGCAGTCAAATCCTCATACAAAGTTAGGTCATTTGCGTGGCTTGAATAGTTTGATAATTTGTTTGATAACCTATAGTCTAGTCTCGATAAGTCTCTCGACATGAACTCACTCGTAACTGAACTGGAGCTACTGCGTAGAACTTATCGTGCCCAGCGTAACTGAGAAGTGTCTGGGTAAGAGAATTTTGCTGGTGTTGGCGTAGCGATCGCCGAACGACTCGACTCAAAACTTACGACACTCGGCTTTGCCTTCTTTTAGCTATAATGTGAGTCTACGAACGGGGAACGGCGTGTTTAATCGTCTTTTCTGAACGACCGTTCATTTTCCACTACTTCTAGACGTCTTGAAATATACTAACTATTTTAGTGATTAAAAAACGTGACATTTTGTGTATGTTGGTGATGCTGGGCCTCCTGTGGTCTCCTCGGCTATTTGTGTTGAAATTTGACCCGAGCAAAAATTCTGCATTAAACATAAGTGATGAAACATAGACCGAAAGGTAAAACTTGACCGTGTCGCCGGTAATAATTCGCAATAGTCGTAGAATCGTTGAACTGCCTCGAAGTAATTACTGTTCGCATGCGTTTCTTTACCTTTGCAAAATTAAAACATTTTGACTTTCCTCTATTACATAACTTTGCACGATCAGTTATTTTTCTCCATTAATGGTTCTCGAATTTATTTATAAAAAAAACAGCTTTAAAAATTAAACTTTTTTTAAAGAAGAGTTATTTACAACAAGGAGGTATGTTTTATAAAAAAAGGAAGAAGAAAAACGACGAAAAATCCGGATAACGTCTTTTTAGTGATTCTGTGGGAGTCGAACTCGCGTCCCCTCGATTAATAAGCCACTGATCTGTTTGTGCGCATCCCTGCTTTTCGTAAATGACAAAAAATAACACGAACGATAGGCTTTTTATTCCTCGTGCCCTCCTACGTGTAATAGCCTCGAGTGGTTTGTAACAGATGTATTTTTGCGATTCGATATACACGATAAGAACTATACTGGATAAATGCTAACACACGAACGTGATGCATTACATTACATTACGGAAGCCCGAGTAACTACAGCAGAGCTCCGCGGGGTACATTCGGCGTACCGTCATATTTAATTTGTATAGTTTCAGTAACTCCAACTTATTAGGACTAACTATATACAGTACATTAACATACGCATCATGAAGAAGTTAATTGATTATCACGATTATCATTTTACTTGTATTCAAAGTGTACTTTGCTAGTCTTTTTACATTTACAAGTTTGTTTGTCTGTCTACTTATGACCTGTTTGTCTGTCTGTCAATCTTTTTTTATATCCGTCCATCAGTCCATCAACATTTTATCGGTTTGTTGTTTTTTTGCTTTTTTAATTTGTTTTTTGATTGTTTTTGTATTGTAACGATACTGCCTCACGATTCTATTATTTTTGTAGCTGATGGTAAACACAGTCTCTCCCGGAGAGTTGCTAGAAGGCAGGAAATTGTTTTCCCCGAAATAATAAGATACTGGTGCTTTTACAAAGTATTTGAATCCTGTATGAATCCACTGTTAAGAAAATTGATAAAGTAAAATATATTTTGAATCTGTATTATAGTGTGAATCATCTTTTTACTCTTCGTTAAGGGTCAAACTTGGTACAGCTTTGGTCAATCAGCGCATACTTTAATGAAACTATAAAGTTCAAGCAAAGTATTTTGTATAACACTGATCTCTTGTTCCCTGTGCAACCATACACTTTACCGGTGTCATGTCGTGTATTCTAGAAAGTTCTTATTATGATCAAACCCTTGACTTAGCATGGTATATTATATACATGAATCATTTCAATAGCACGCATGCAATTAAACCGTGAAAAAATCAAAGTAATCACTAACAAATAGTAACTATTTAGTAACTATTTGTCACTAGCACTCTGGGCACTGTATTCTGGTTGAGTGATAGTGACAAATGGTTACTAGATAGTTACTATTTGTCAGTATTTACGTGTACTTTGTTTTTTATTTCACGGTTTAATTGCATGCGTTCTATGAAAACTCACGTGACACAAATTTGGGAAAAACACAAGTTTCGTGCATTGCAGCTAAAGGCTATACAAACGCACGCACTTCAATAAGCAAAGACTTAAAACAAGGTCGTATATAAAGAGACGGTTAGCCTTAATCAAAAAACACTTAAAAAATAATTAGAAAGATGACAGCATTTGTAATATAATATTTGTAACCATGGATACCTATTCTAGCCTTCAAATGGTAATTTTGGACAGTTAATTAACATCGTAAATATGTATATATACCCAACACTAGAGTGTAGATATTGTACCCGTGAAATACAAGTGATGATGTGGTTCACACTGTGCCGAGTAAATTAGAAAACTCAAGTTTTACTCCAGAATTGTGACAAAAATTAAAAAATCAAAAACAGTTTTCCGTGTTTGATACTATTATAAAAACAGGCGGGATGTTGAGATCGAGAACACAAGAGGGGCGTAGGAAACAACGATGTAAAATTATGGGGAAACCACCCGAGTTATACATAAAATATTTCAAAACACTAGATTTGAAGAATTTTCCAACAAAAGTGAGTTTTCACACGATAGGAAAAAATGCTGCTAATTTACTGTAAGGCCGGTAAGACTTATATAGGCAAATATAGAAAATCTAATTTAAGTCGCTTTCGCTTTCACTTATACCGTTTAATAGCAAGTTATTTTTTTCAGTTGACAGTTGATAACGGCCGGTTTTTGCTTATTTGCAACTATTTTGTTTTACGTCTGAAGACAAATTAAATTTTTTTCACGCTTTCGCAAATCAATTAAAACCCAAAAAGCTTTATACACAAATACCGAGACGACGCCGATCTTGACCGAGAATTTTCATCCAATGAATTCAAATTAAAATAAATAATATTGATTTTAAACCACTATACTTGACGTTGGAAATCAGAACGAGGCCCTATAACGGATAACGTGCTCTGTACGATTTTCATTGGTAAAGAGGCTCTATAACGGACAATGCGCATTGGGCATTGTATTCTGGTTGAGTGATAATGACAAATGTAGTTTGTTTTTATTTCGGTTTAATTGCATGCATTCTATGAAAACTTTGCTCTATGAAAGCTCTGGAAAGAGTGGATGGGTGAGTGGGTGTGTGTTTGTGTGTATTCCAATTCATCTAAATACTTTATTTGTTTTGTTTAGTCTTCGTACAAATCATCAATCACATTGTTTGCTTGAATGACATTTTCCTCCATACTATAAATTTGCGGAAGTTAAAAAAAGTGTAAAAACTAAAAAAAGCACATGTTTTGTCTCTCTCAAGCCGCAGTATGTATTGTCGGCTCTTTCTGTTAGGTGTTGCAATTAACCAAAAGTAGAATAGCCTACAACGCATCAATTAAACCATGAAATAACAAATAGTAACTATTTAGTAACTAATGGTCACTATCCCTCAACCAGAATACAATGCCCAGACAAAAGAAATAGCAATGTTCTGTTTGAGTGCTACTGACAATTTAAATAGTTAATAAATAGCAGCTACTTATTAGTACTTAGTTTGGTGTTGTTTCATGGTTTAATTGCATGCGGTCTATATATTAAATGATTCATGTATATAAGTGCAAGGCCGTTATACAATACAAAAATATTCCTGGAATAGGTCGTTTCATTTTGTTTAGCACTATAACAGTGATTCCTTCTCTTACCATATACTCTATTGAAGATACACAATGCCCTAATTAAGGACCTTAAGCATGAGAACCAAAGACGATAACTACGAGTTGCCAGTGGCTTAGTTGACGTACATGTACAAGTTTGGGTTAGATCTCGATGGAGTTTATTGTATTGTACTGTATACAACTACCAATTGTCCATTTTACAGTTCTGTATCTTTTTACGTCGACCTCGTCGTCGATCAAGTAATTTACATATTCCAAAAGACATGATGGTCAAACATGTGAAAACCATTAGACAAAATGATGATGGATTTGCATCTGTTATTAACAGCGTGAACAGCTATAACCTTTGAACTAGTTGAACATCAATATATATTTTGTTGCTGGTATTTAGGATCTCCGATAAATAGGGTTCTTAAATCCTGCTATCCTACTGCGAATGTTGCCGTCGGTCCCGTTATCCTATAGGCGGCCCATCTCCTAGTTGGGTTTCCTGTGATGACAGTTGAGTACGAAATCTTGCACGAGATTAATTAGATTAATTAGTTTCAAACATTACTTATATTAATATTATTACTTTTTCGCAATTATCTTATTACAAATTTTACATGTAAGAAGTTGTTTCTAATTTCGTTTCACTCACATTGGCGTTTGTTCAGCTCACTCTTTTGAAAATTTAGTGGTAAAACGTAATTTTGATATTTTTTTAAGGTTGTCAATACCAACCGTAAAGGGTTAAAACTAGGGCTGGCAGAATTAAAAATATCTGCAAGTATTTTAACGTTTTGTAAGTCCTCAATACGCAACTGAAAAAACAAAACTTTAAAATTAGATAAAAACTAAAGCTATTGGCCAGACTTGACGTAAAGTGGGTCGTTCATAACGAGAAAGAAAGAAAAAAAAACGAGAAAGAAAGAAAGCAAGCTCAGAGGAATGACTAAAATTAACTTCATAATTTTTGTAAAGCTCAGGATATGCATTTCAAGATTTTTCCACGAAAACAGTCCAAACGCTTGGACCATTTACTGTATTTGAGAACTATTCTATTTGTGTGCAACGTTTATTTATACATTAAGGATCCTTAATTGCATTCGTATCCAAAGTTTTTTATATCAGCGTTTAGAACCTTTTCTTTTTACATTTGGGTCCAATTATTACATTTGTTCCTTCTACATCCCCCGTGTAGAGAAAAGAGACCGCCTACGGACATCCCGTTATCTCAAGATTTATCAATATTTCTGTCCCGCGAGAAATGATGAATCTCGTTTGTATTTTATTCTTGTATCCCTTTTTTATGATCTCCAAAATTGCCAAATTTTACATGCCGCCAAAACTGGACCCTTTCATTGCGTTGACTGGTGATAGTATCAGTTCTTAGACTAATTCCATAAGTCGGTCCCAGTTCGCTCTCTGCAAAACGTTTTTTCGCTCACGGGTACGACTTATCAAATTTACTATATAAAAGTGTGCAAATGAAAACCATACAGATGGCGCGCTGTTGTAAATTTCAATATGACGCAGTTAAATTACGACAAAATAAAATAAACTTCCAAATGTTTTATTCACTTTATTGGCTTAATTAAACAATAAAAACACAACTTACAAAGTCATAAAGGGGTTGGAAGATTTAAACAACAACGACTTGGGAAAATTTACAAGGACATGTACAAATCAACGTATCAACGAAGGGAACGGTTGTTACACTCACACAATATTATGCTCTCAAAATTAAATCCACACAAAAATTACTTAAATTACGGGAGAGGTTATATAAGAATATATACTAGCATTGCTTCATAACACTCAAAGAACTTGAGAAAAAGCGATGGTTTCAAGATAGAGCCAGCGCCTTCAACAAGTAATATTTAATTTGTGACTTCGCATTGCGATGGGCAAATCATTGTGAATTTCTAGCTCTTCTTATTGTGAATCTCTCTTTTTTTTCAATACAATTCACTCACATTTTTTAAATTGTTTCCTTCGGTTATCTCCAAATTTACAGTCTCTCGAATTATGTTTTCTTGGTTCCTCTTCAATACAGCGAACTGTTATTTCTTGATTGTTACGGAGAATAACTTTTCGGCAAAATTGCGACATCACAGTTGAGTTAGAAACTCAACGGAAGTCATTTTCCAGACATTTCAAGCTGGTACGTTACCTGTGATTGGTCAATGGTCTGTGAAGAATGTCACAAGCGCCACAATTGGTCCATTCCCATTTTTCAGAATGCGGATCAGTTTGACCACAGGCGGACCAGGCCAATTCTCTGTGGCTAATTAAACGAAGGGTCGCGAGATCGAGCCCCATAGAAATCACTAAAAAATATTTTTAGTCTATTTCTTTCTTTTCTTCTTCTTCTTTAGATAAAAAAATTTCCTGTGCTGTAAATAACGTTTTTCTGAAAACAAAACATTTTTTAAACATGTTTTTATATTTTTATCCCCCCACGGAATAAAAAATAACAAGGCAGGAGAGCTCCATGGCTGCGATAGACAACTGCCTCTGTTCGTCAAGCTCTAAATGCTTTTCTATTTCTCCAATCGACACTATGCTCGGTCTATTTATCGATCAATAGCCATTCTTACTTGTGCTAAAATTTCAACCTCCAGCAAAAAATATTTTTCGAGATATTTTGGTGAAAACATCAAAGTTATCCAACCTACCAACGTACGGTACTTGCTCCGCGGACACCAACGAAAATGCCTCGCTTTCGTGTGTCCATATTTGATCCCGAGCCGGGAGGTCAACAATGAAACGTGAAACATTATATCAACGGAAATCGTTGATACAAAGTAGAACATGTAATTTGTCATTCCAAAAATGTTTAACAGTTATATATCTCGAAATCGAACACAGTGTATGAAGTAATATTTCGATTTCGAGTAAGAAACTGCTGAAATAATGATTTTTAATAGGCCTCTTGTGTTCGATTGAGCTTCAAGCTAAAAGTGTAACTGAGCGTAAAATTGAAAAATTTCAGTGGTGTGTCTGAAAAGAATTAACAGTTTAAGTAAACCACGATATCCCAATTATCTTTCGCTGTTAAACGTTTTTGGAATGACATGTTCTAAGTTGTATCAACGATTTCCGTTGATATAATGTTTCACGTTTCATTGTTGACCTCCCGGCTTGGGATCAAATATGGACACACGAAAGCGAGGCATTTTCGTTGGTGTCCGCGGAGCAAGTACCGTACGTTGGTAGGTTGGATAACTTTGATGTTTTCACCAAAATATCTCGAAAAATATTTTTTGCTGGAGGTTGAAATTTTAGCACAAGTAAGAATGGCTATTGATCGATAAATAGACCGAGCATAGTGTCGATTGGAGAAATAGAAAAGCATTTAAAGCTTGACGATCAGAGGCAGTTGTCTATCGCAGCCATGGAACTCTCCTGCCTTGTTATTTTTTATTCCGTGGGGGGATAAAAATATAAAAACATGTTTAAAAAATGTTTTGTTTTCAGAAAAAAGTTATTTACAGCACAGGGAATTTTTTTATCTAAAGAAGAAGAAGAAAAGAAAGAAATAGACTAATAATATTTTTTAGTGATTTCTATGGGGCTCGATCTCGCGACCCTTCGATTAATAAGCCACAGGGAATTGGCCTGGTCCGCCTGTGGTTTGACATAGTAAATTTGATAAGTCGGACACCGAGAGCGAAAAACTTTTCAACAGAGAGCGAACTGGGACCGACTTATGGAATCAATCTAATCATTGCTGTACGCTACAAACTGTTCTATAACTCTTGATAAGAGAATCACAAGGCTTACATCAATCAAACGTTATAAGCACGCACGCAAGTGAATACAAAACACATCGACGATGACTTGATGATAAAACGTTTTTGAGCTCATATATTTGATTTCTTACTTTGACCTTTCTAAAAGCGCGTTAGGTGTGAGTCAACATATGAAATTGCTGCGTCGATCTGGCAACAATCCAGTCCAGTATATCAGTCACTATTACCTCTTCAGGCAAAATCTGTTGTGTAGTCAGTCTGAAGAAAAGCGAATAAAAGTTATCTTTGATCGCCACTCTGAAATGTCGTAAAAACATATTATCGACAGTTAATGATTCATCTTTCCAGGCAGGTTTAAGCCGTTTTTCTGTCAACAGTTGAACAAAACAAACATGAAAAAGTGTATCTTGTGGGCCGTCCTGTATGTACGTACATCTATTTTGTAAGCACTAGAGTGCGTATTTCTTTGCAGGGACGATATCTATTACAGGCAGATAGCAGTATTGAATATCCCAAAGCTTAACATTAATATCAACGATTGCCGTTGATAAAATGCTGCACGAGAAAACGTTATGAAGATAACAGCATGTCTCTCAATATGACCAACGTAGGATGAAAACAAAATTTCTGATCGAATATACAATCACATGGAAAGTATGAAAAGGATCTCTCGCTATTGCAAAGTACCGTTACTTAGCGGTGAAATGCCGACTGTCGACTATAAAATACAAATAATAAATTAACTTAACTAGTAATACTGACATCATGGATATTTCCTTATTCACGACTTTCACAATGACCATAATGCCTTCTGTTTTTGAGGTGTAGGTTTTGTGTTGCAGATAAATATATTCAAATACAAATGATCTTAATGGCAATGATAACCGGCCCCCAAAATCAGAAGGTAGTTATGGGGGTGCGAAGGTAGGGAATAGTGAAGATATCCAGTGCTCGGGTATATTGTATGTTTATATTCAGTAGCAGTATACCTTATTTAAAAAAATATGAGTATTTGCTTATTGCACACTTTCTATTCTAAGCAACGTGTTGCATTAATTTATTTTTTTAAGCGAAACCTCAAGAAAAGCTAGCAATTTATACCGTAAACATAGAAAAATGTTTTTCTTTCGCAGTAGGAGTCGTTGTTTTGTCTGTGTTGAAATGGTTTCGCATTTAGTCATGTAGGGGAATGTAAATCAATTACCAACTGTTTCTAAAAGCTCATGAAATTAAGTGTGATAACTTTAAGAGAAATACAGAACGCCCAAAAGAAAAATGTGAGCAATAAAGTGTGCTAAATATACCATTAGATAATTCGAGATAATTAATGATACCTTTTTTTCCAATATTAACATATTAGTAACCCATGAAACAAAGGATAATACCTTGAAGAAAAATAACGTGCATAACACCGCAAAAACTCAAAAGTAAAATGTGAGCAATAAAGTCTGCCGGCTGTTGAAAGCTACTCTTTTGAATCATGTTGTTGAAGCTCAGTTTACTAAATACCCACAACGTAATTCCCTTATGGCAATGATATCATTTTTGCAATATTATCATATCTATTTGACATTGCATTCATTTCAACTTCCTTGCGTCATCCGTTTTAACACTATCTTATCGATCTATTCTGATGTGGTCGGTAAACCATTCCTTCTATCCTCCATCCATTCACTCATTCCTTCAATCATCTATTCGTTCTTTCCTTATTTATTTATTTGTTTCATTTAATCATTCGTTCACTATTTCATTCTCAGACATGCCTTTGTTTCATGTAGCAATTAATAATCTGACGATATGAACGTCAGTTTGGTTACACGTGACGTAGCGTTGATACAGCTCGACAATAAATCATTAATACTAGAGAGTTCATTGTGACAAAACATACATACAATCAGCCATCCGAGAAGATAAGTACCATTGTTTACTAGACACAGTCATTCAAGACAGTAAACTCGGCACAAATTGGAAAATATAAACTTGTGCCAAATTTGTATGAGCCAAATATTGATAGCTGGTGGACTTCCTAACTATGCAACCCTTAAAAACTTTATAAATATGTATTTGCAACATATATAATGTAAGAGAAACAAGCAAGGAGCTAACAAACAAACAAATAACCAAACCGACAGACAAGAGACCAAACAAACAAATGAATTATAAAATCTGTACAGAAAAAAAGTAAAAAAAATGGCTCATTAATATTAGATTGTATTTCCCTTATAAATTCATGTGTTGACGTACACAAACAAAGAATCGAAGGCCAAAGTTGAAATTAAAGAACAGAATAATCTCCGAAACTACGTAAAATAGATGATAACCAAAAGGTAGCCATCGGAAGAGAATATAAGCAATGATTTTATGGATTACCTACAAATAATATAAAAACAGTTGTCTTTTAATTTGAGTCGTTAACAATTATGCATTGAATATTATAATAGTATAATATTAAATCAAATCTTCTGAGCGATAAAAAATGGGTTAAGGCATTGCATTGACACAAATAAAACTAATACTAAAAAATCAATACGTCGCACACTCTTGCTCACAGTCTATTATAATAAAGCTTTATAAAATATGTGAAAGTTCGATGCATTTGCTAAATGAACATGTAATGCACTTTTTTGTTGTTCATCTTGAGTTTTCTAGAATAAATATTCAATGTTGTTGTAAGCCCAATCAGCCGAGCCGGCAACGATAATCGAGTGCTCAATATTATGATGAATTGCTATACTAGCTGCGGCTTTGATACGTCAAAGAGCTGTACTAAAGCGATGTTAACGAGATGTATTTACCAAATTGCTCGTAGTTTTTCTGCATATTATGTAAATTAATAAGAAAATAAAATTGAAACCATTTGTTTGACCTTGATAATAGAAGACCAAGACAACAACTTCGCACAGTCTTCAAAATATAAATACAGAAAATGAAATATCACCGATTAAGATACAGCCATTTTATATATGAATAATTCAACTTACCATACTGTCCATTGACTTTCACAATCTTTGAAAAGGCACTTTCTTTCATAGCTTGGCAATGACTCCATAGTAAAATAATCCACAGTGCAGTGTGGAGATAATCAAGGTGATGGCTAAACAACATGGTTCTAGCAGTACGGCTCGTGAGCCTGACTGTTAACTGCATATAATCCTACGTTAATAATCTCAGAGTCTTCAAGATAAACCCTTGTAAAGTTCTGTCTAATTAATTGCCACTACTGTGCTCCTGGAGAAACTATTTTTTCACCAATTAGTTACATAGTCCTTTACGATATGTTAAACGTTGGGTTGTAGAGTTGTTAATGAATGTGTTCACAGAGTAATGCCCTCTATCCGTGCGTAATACACTACCATGAAGTAAATTGTGATGACCTCACAGGTCAAGGCATGTGGTGTAGTGTGGATCGTGTTACTTCTGAACATTAGCTAGGGGATGCACAACAAATAAACTAATTCAATCTGTGTACTGTGGATTTCTATGGCATTTAACCAGACCTTTTTCGCTCAATGTATACTGTGTGTTTACAGGTTTTTTTCTGGTAATTTTTAAACTGGTCTAGGACAAATGAGGTAACAGTGTTGACAAAGTTCTGTATTAAAAGGCATTTTACACTTACGACGAAATTCTGTGAATACCATGAAAATATAAAAAAAGAATGCACAGTTAACAAAGTAAACAAAGACAAAAACAAAAATTGAGATATTCAAAACTGTATTATTATAGATGGTCATTTTTTAAATCAGGCGATGTACTGTACCTGAAACACCAAGCCTGACAAGCACATAATTGAATATAATGTTATCTTTTTATTAAAAAATAGTGAATCAATTACAAACGTAATAATTTCTAGTTTATGATATCGACATTGATGAAATTGTTTTGATTTCTATTGTCACAAATCGATCCATATTAATTTAAATTGTCGATATTGTTACCTCTCGGCTGATTTCACTAATTCAATCTCTGATAATCTAAGAATACTTCAATCTGAATACGAATGCTGTTTCACATAGTCTTTATCAATTGAACCAAGTGTACTTATCGGTCTTTTTCTAACTGGACAGCAGAGCCAGCTAGAGGAATTCCTCTGCTCGTAGGGCAGTTTTTTTTATGCACGGACTTCACTTGCTTTAAGAAAATCAATGTATTAGACACCTTCAAAGCCTGGTTTTTACATAATCGCTACGTACCATCGCAAAAAAGTCGTCTAAATCGTTGGGATCGAGTCGAACGATGTAACGATCGAGCGCAACTAAAAACGTAGCTTTTTGCTAGAATTAAAAAACACGAAAAAAATACTTCTTTTTAATTTTCAGAGATCCTAGCGACCATATGGAAATATAATCATTGTCATTAGAGGGCTTATTAAAGCATCACATTTTTGCAGCTTCTCATCGTGTGTGAGTCGGTGCTCAATGAACATAGCATCTAGATTATTGTAATTCGTTTTAAATCTTACTAGGCAAAACCAATATGATTAACTTGGATATAATGGTTGTTGTTGTGTACTTTTATTTTTAAACCAGTTAAACAGCAAACAACAGGGAAGTAACTTGATCAATTTTTGCACGCCCTCCGCCGCTTGCCGTAGGTCATTTAAACGCGAGGAGGAGCCCTTTGGCGTTCACATTTAACTTGGGTATTTTTCTTATCTTTTCCACGTTGAAATTGTTTGAATTTGTTTGAAAAGTGACAATAAACATGAAACGATATATATGACTTGTGAGTGTTTCGGTTTTTGAGAAAAACTCTCAATATGTTTCAAGATAAAAATAATGTGTTTAGAAACAAAATCGTTTGTTTCTTCTTCTTGCATTTTAATACTACCTCCCATATACGTGAAGCTTAAACCGAAAACACTCTCGTTTGTACGGGCGAACGGTTTGGACGTGATTCTTATCAAAATTGTTTTTTCCGGCTACGGAGAAAATTTCATTAATTCACAATCAGGCTCTGACAAGTGACTCTGCGAAAAGAAACTGTAAGGACGTAACATATCAACACCGTGAGTAGCGATCTGTGATTTGAAATATAAATGTAGAAGTAGTGAGTGTGAGAGAATGCAGATGAAGAACCACTCAGTGGATATGCTGCATTTAAAGAATATTATTATTATTATTATTATTATTATTATTGTTATTGTTATTATTATTATTATTATTATTAGCATTAGCATTAGCATTAGCATTAGCATTAGCATTAGCATTAGCATTGGCATTAGCATTAGCATTAGCATTAGCATTAGCATTAGCATTAGCATTAGCATTAGCATTAGCATTAGCATTAGCATTAGCATTAGCATTAGCATTAGCATTAGCATTAGCATTAGCATTAGCATTAGCATTAGCATTAGCATTAGCATTAGCTTTAGCATTAGCATTAGCATTAGCATTAGCATTAGCATTAGCATTAGCATTAGCATTAGCATTAGCATTAGCATTAGCATTAGCATTAGCATTAGCATTAGCATTAGCATTAGCATTAGCATTAGCATTAGCATTAGCATTAGCATTAGCATTAGCATTAGCATTAGCATTAGCATTAGCATTAGCATTAGCATTAGCATTAGCATTAGCATTAGCATTAGCATTAGCATTAGCATTAGCATTAGCATTAGCATTAGCATTAGCATTAGCATTAGCATTAGCATTAGCATTAGCATTAGCATTAGCATTAGCATTAGCATTAGCATTAGCATTAGCATTAGCATTAGCATTAGCATTAGCATTAGCATTAGCATTAGCATTAGCATTAGCATTAGCATTAGCATTAGCATTAGCATTAGCATTAGCATTAGCATTAGCATTAGCATTAGCATTAGCATTAGCATTAGCATTAGCATTAGCATTAGCATTAGCATTAGCATTAGCATTAGCATTAGCATTAGCATTAGCATTAGCATTAGCATTAGCATTAGCATTAGCATTAGCATTAGCATTAGCATTAGCATTAGCATTAGCATTAGCATTAGCATTAGCATTAGCATTAGCATTAGCATTAGCATTAGCATTAGCATTAGCATTAGCATTAGCATTAGCATTAGCATTAGCATTAGCATTAGCATTAGCATTAGCATTAGCATTAGCATTAGCATTAGCATTAGTATTAGTATTAGTATTAGTATTAGTATTAGTATTATTATTATTATTATTATTATTATTATTATTATTATTATTATTATTATCAGGCTTCCTTGCTTTCACAATATTTTGTTAGTTTAACGATTAAGAAAACGAATATTATACTTTAGAAATCCAAGTTAAATTTGCAGAGTCAGGTTACGCTGAAACTATCCAGCTCTCAGCAGCATTTTTGTCTTTCTAATCATGCAAATAACTTCTCAGTTAGATTGTTGTCATTTTTTGTCCTAGTTTCTACTAAAGTGATAATTGTAGTTAATCCGTTCCTTACACTGATGCCATTCAGTGTTCTCCGTTATGAAGAGGCGGTAATAGCTGTTATCAAGGTTAGGGTGTTCATTTCAAAAATCCTAAATATGTTTCTAAATTTTAACCCTTACACAAATTTTCCGAGTAGACAATATTATCAACCATAATGCAATTTTGTTTCTGGTTGTTTTGTCATTTTATGTACTTTCACTATAACCATAATAACTTCTGTTTTTGACGGGCACTTTCATAATACCCATAATGCCTTTTCAGTGTTTTTGAGGGGTTAGTTTTGTTTTACAAATAAGATCAATATTCTGAAATACAAATGGTTTCGATGAAAAACCAACAAAAAGCAGAAACTGTTATGGTGATGTGGAAGTAGAGAATTTGTCGTTGCTTGAAAGGACAAAATGTTTATATTCATAAGAGGCATACCAATGGGAAGTCAAGTAATAGCGACCTTAGGGTGGAAAAAAGTCGGTCAAGAAAGAACCCCACAGAATAAAATTAATCCAATCCAACAGCACAACAAAAAGGAGAAAAAAATTCCTGCAATTAAAGAAAAAAATACCCACTCCCGATCTAACGATATGACTACCCACCTCATGATCAATTGTAGTATAACTCGGCTTAAGAAAAAAAAAACGTTCAAATTTCAAATCTCAGTTGTGGTATATCTGTTCAAAGAAAAAAACCTCATATTTACCGGTAACATCAAATTTAATTCAAAACTTCCCCTTCAGCCCCCAAGCAGTTGTGGTATATCTGCTTTTGTCATATGTCAGATTTTTTCCATCGAATCTCCGTTGTGACGTATTTGTTTAGAAGCGTGAAAACGTCACCAAGCGCTTACATACTTCAAATTTTAAAATTTCCCCATTCGGACCAACGTTATACTATATCAAAGGTCCGAAATGTTGAGAGGATAGAATAATAGTCCCCTATAAAGCAAGAGCGCTTTATTAAATAGCTAAAGGCGGCGATTAAAGTAGTTCAAGTGAATACCGCATATGCTACCTCAAGCCGGATACTCAAAGACGTGCACATTAAATTTGAATGTATAGTAAATGACGCACTTCCTTTGTTTATATTAGACGTTTCCATGGCACTTCGTTATATTGTCGTTGCCTATTGCAGAGGCTTAACGTTGGTGACATTTTTTCTTTCTTTTTAAAATCACTGTGCATTTTATTTGTTTATTTGTTTATTTGTTGATTTGTTGATTTGTTGATTTGTTGATTTGTTGATTTGTTGATTTGTTGATTTGTTGATTTGTTGATTTGTTGATTTGTTGATTTGTTGATTTGTTGATTTGTTGATTTGTTGATTTGTTGATTTGTTGATTTGTTGATTTGTTGATTTGTTGATTTGTTGATTTGTTGATTTGTTGATTTGTTGATTTGTTGATTTGTTGATTTGTTGATTTGTTGATTTGTTGATTTGTTGATTTGTTGATTTGTTGATTTGTTGATTTGTTGATTTGTTGATTTGTTGATTTGTTGATTTGTTGATTTGTTGATTTGTTGATTTGTTGATTTGTTGATTTGTTGATTTGTTGATTTGTTGATTTGTTGATTTGTTGATTTGTTGATTTGTTGATTTGTTGATTTGTTGATTTGTTGATTTGTTGATTTGTTGATTTGTTGATTTGTTGATTTGTTGATTTGTTGATTTGTTGATTTGTTGTGATTTGTTGATTTGTTGATTTGTTGATTTGTTGTGATTTGTTGATTTGTTGATTTGTTGATTCGAAGTAAGGTCGCCGAAAATGAACTACTGTACGTCCGAATTAATTGATGTCACCTTGTAGCCGCTTCCGCAGGCAATTTCCGCTCTGCCGCCTGCTTCCTGTCATTGGGTTTCCTATGCTATGAGTCTAATAGGAAGAGGTGAAGCACGAAGACGACAAACTTGCACAAAATAACTTCCCATTCTTGAAGCTTCAGCAGTTTCAAATCAACCGCAGAAAGAAAACAAGAGTGGAGAGTAATCCTTTTCTTATAATATGATAAATAAAGATATCATAATCTCTCATTACAAGCTAGTTAAGGACAGGGAAATACTGCTGGTTAAAAAAAACAAGATCACAATTTTGAGTTAAAGCTATATTTTAACTACCTAATTGACTATTGGTGAATGTAAAACAAAGGTCGGAGTGTCCCCATGCATGTTATTTTTAGGAGAACCAAGCTTGGGCAATTTTCAATTTCATATATGGGCCCTTTGATATGGAACAATTATTATATAACCGTGAATCTTGGAGTCTGGACACTAGCAAATAGAGCAATCTGATTGGTTATACGCGCTTCCTGACCGGTTAATATCCCCCTGTATTAACATATTAAGACCGCGGACCGATCGACTGAGTAGCTGGCCTTTTCACGATTGAACAGCTGATTTTTTTTTACATTTTCAAAACATTTTCATGGGAGAAGAGGTCGTTGATGAGAATAAAGACTACAGAAAATCTCATTCGATGTGTTCTTTATCGTTATTATTATTTCTTACCACAATTTTTGTAGTTTTTCTCTACTTGATTTTTGTTTACTGGCGAAAAAAGTCGTCCGAACTTCACAATAAATCACACAATTTGCACAGAAATTTCTACAACAAAAAAAGATTCTTCGTTCTGTAAGCTTTCTTTCTTTCAAGTATTGAGGTATAAAATCAATGTTATTCCGTTAATAGTTGGTAGATCGCAGTGAAGCGAGGCGAGGCGTGCCGTTTATGGTCTAGGGGCCGGCTAATTTCTCCCTCGCTGACCTGGTTCGCTGGGTTAGCCTTGTTAGCTCGGTCTGCGAATAAGGATAACGCGGCTGTTGTCGAAATTTTGGGCCTATGCGTAAGTGCTGCAAAGCCGCTATGCGACGCTTCAGCTCTATGTGTGTCTGGAGGCATGCTCCGATATTTTCTTCTTTTTATTGCTTGATATGTTTATAGACTTTTGGGACAACGAGCTACCGCGAGTTAAGGCAGGTTTAGGCGAGTTAAGGCGAGTTTAAAATCATCGTTAGTTTTTTCCGGAAGTGGAAGAGGAAGCTAAAGCATTGTGGATTTGAATTCTGTGTATCCAACCATTCTTTTTTTCCTTTAACCAATAGCTTATAGCAATATAGTGTTTAAATTCTGGTTTGGTGAGAAATGTTAATTTTGTTAGCAGTAGTCAGTTCTTTTTCAATAGCGCTTTTCTCTGCTTTTCTCTCGCACTAATAAGAGCACAATCCTTCAGTTCTTCTAAGTGGCAAACATACGCCTTGACACGTTCTCCTCAACACTGTACTTTTTTCCGAAAATCATCTAAATCTTTGTTTCACGAACTTGATATCCCATCAGTTGCATGCGATTTTCTCAAGTTTGCTCGAGGTGCAAACTGATTGACAGTTCTTGCTTCACCAGTGGTTATGTTGGCCGACTCAAAGACAATAATAATAGTAAAAAAAAACAAGACCTATTTGCATTGGCAATAATTATCAACTTTATTGTTTTGTTTTTAAATTTGATAACATTGAGAAAATTGCCCGGGCGGGACTCCGGGGATAAACAATCGGGGATGCTCGTCGAAAGTTTTCAAAAATACCCCTAAAAGATACCGAACGTTTTTCAAATGGGCGAGGCTTCACAAGTTTTTATCCGTAAAAGATACCAAAATCATGAGTCTTAGTGTCTTTCAACCCCTAAAAGATACTAAAAAGTGAGAATTTGGCAAATTTCATATTTTTAAACCCTAAAAGATACCAAATTGTCGATTTTTACCCCTAAAAAAGCGACTAGCATTCACGATCGTTTATCCTCGGAGTGTCCACTCGGGGAAAATTGCCAATGTATTGAGTGAGACATTTGAGAATGCAGGTGTATGCAATTTTCTGTAGTACTGGTATGTTGCGCACATTTTAGTTAGTAATTGCACTCTTTATACTGTTGTTCTTGATATTACTACACTTGTTCAAACATTTTGGCGTTACTAAATTGCTACTGCAACCATACTACAATGTAATTATTTGTCCATATAACCTATTTAGTAATTCTGTTAAGCATGTTGTCAATAAACAAAGTGCATATTTGTCTCAGAAAGATAATTAATACTAAATTTGACATTTCCATGCTAATTCTATTGTTTTCTTTTGTTTAACTAAAACTATTTTAATAAATTATTTAGTATTTAGTGTTGCACACTGGTTTAAACTATTCATGTAAATACAATATAAACTGTTGGTGAAAATTTATAAATTATCTGGCACACCTTAATGTTGTTTCAACCCCCTCTTCCCTGTAAAACAAGCAAACTGACGTGCGTAACGAAAGCAATGTCAAGCAAACAGTTAATAATCTCATATTCTGAATCTCAAATCCGTCCGTCCGTCTGTCTGTCTGTCTGTTTGTCTGTTTTTGCTGCATCTGTAAAAGCAACAAGCCCCAAGAAGCATCCACAACCCCTAATGTAATCCAGGAACTCCCAAAGGAAGTCTGCAGATTACATCTACTCTACGTACTTTGCATAACTATTTCGGTTTGTTCTTCTGATTTGAACAGAAAACACTGTCATTGGTATACCATAATTTAACACCGTTTGTTTTCTTCTACAGCAGCAGAATAGTCGTTTGAACGACCTGGCAAAGCGCCCGCTCTGTAAACAATACAAGATAGGATCAAGACAGGAATTCAAGCCAACAAATATCACCGCGAAGTTATACAATGTCGAGTCGTACTTGATAACAGGACTAAACTGGTAAATCAAGTAGAATAATACCAAAGGAAACCAACAGATCCCGTAGGACAAAGTCACCGCGAGCACAACCACCGTAACACGTTTTCGAAACCGAAAAAGCGCAATTTTGCTGACGTCATGAACACGTGACTTCTTACCCCAAAAGTGTTTCAAAATTCCAGAATACGCTCTCCAAAGAATCACCATGGGAACGATAAAGTCTACGCAAAATACTACAACAGAGTAGAGCTGTCCAATGTATTTGTTGTTCCAGTGTTCGTCACAGATTCCTAACTCATGATTGTATTTGGATGAGTATATAGATGGCAATTCCATGATAATACCAAACAGCCAACTACCAAACACAATAGCTCGGACCTTACCGTTAGAGATCTTTCCAAGTCTTTTATATGGATACAGAATAGCAAAATGACGTTCAAATGCTATGGCAACCAGTGTAAATGCGGAGGCTTGTCCTCCTATCCATGATACATCGCGAACAAACTTACAAAGCAAGTCTGCATCTTTGCCTTCTGGGAAGGTTAGGATGAGCTTGAAAATAAATCTGGGTAAAACAAAAACTGCTGACACTACATCAGCAATGGCTAGATTAGCCAATAGTAGGTTTACAGGGGTCTGCAGTGAGTTATTGGTGTAGATAATTAACATAACAAATGTGTTAGCAATTATACTGAAGATGGCGAGACAAGATGCGATCACTGCTTCTATGATGTCTTTATTCGCACAGGCCATTATTGGCGATATCCTACAAATTCATAAAAATATATCATATACCACAATATTGTTCAAGAAGCATGCTTCCGATAATGTTGATATAATAAAGACATTAAGCATGAGAACAAGAAAGACGTCTACAGGTTTACCTTTAGTGAGATAAGGAACACTGTAATGTGCCATTTCTTATGTCAAAACATATATTAAAAATAAGTATAATAAAGTTAACGGCAACTGCTGTAAATGCAAAGATCATGACTCAGCTCATAGTCACGCATAGCAACCAACTTTCTGACTTGATTAGTCCGTTCTCATGCTTAAAGAGTCAATTTTGTATGAGTGGTAAACAGTGCTGTATCGTATTGTAGCTAGACACGGGTGAAAAACGCACTGCGCACACGGGAAAATGGTGTCGTCATTCCCGGGAACGCTCGCTTTTTTAATATTTTGATTCATGAAAAAAAGCCGACAGCTGTTTTTTTCGAAAAGCCTTAAAAACGTCGCGAATACTGAAAAGAGTTTGATCATATTTGCACAGTTTTTAGTTTTCGTTCATATGCAGCTATGCTTAGTTTCGTAAAAAAAAAAAACAACAAACAAAGTCACGGCAATAGGTTTTTTTTGGACTTTTGTACGGACTCTATTGCAAGGACGGCCTTTTACGACCGATCGAAACAATTTTCATTGCTCTTTACACTTGACCTTTCACACTTTTTTTTTAAATTTATCATAATTTTTCAGGCGTTTTTTTTTTGTTCTTTTTTTTTCTAAAGTCCTGAATGTTGATAAAGAAGATAATATTGAAGCTTTTTATTTATAGTTTCACCTTGTGCATTTGTCTTAAAATATTTTGCGTATATCGACGTTTTTTTTAATTACACTGCTTCTCAATTGCCGTCAAGCACTATGACGTCATGCCTTGTTTACATGAATAAAAATGCATCTAGTTCTGGCAAATATTTTTCCTTTAATACATTTGGCATTGTACTTATACTTATAATTTGTTCCAATATTATAAGTGAGCTTTTACCCTATTTTTCATTGATTTTAAAATGTTGAATCCCCTCTTTTGCCCATGATTCTTAGCATTAAAACAATAGATTTGTTTACATGTGACATATCTTTTTTACTTCACAAAAAATGATATAGATTCAAAAATTAAATGCTAAAAAATGCCATTTTAATTGGCCGGCCCCCTCTTTCTCAATATCCTGGATACGCCCCCTACATAATAGTTTTTCAAATTCTTTCATAATCAAATTTTTGTGTTTTTCAAGAATACAGGAACAACAGTCAAAATTAATGAACAAAAGCGATGCGAAAAGAATCGTCATCACGCTTTAGGCTTATTCGCTGGGAAGACTTTTTTTATCATTTCGCGCATGTAATTAATTGAGAAGCAGTGTAATCCACAGGATAACGCGTAGCCTTGCATTAATCCAAATCTATCGGAAACAGTAAATTTGCTTGCTGCCGTTTATTGATGATACCTCCGGCCGTATATAGACATTCAGTATAACCAAGAATAGGCCGGCTCTGTTTGAACACAACTTTGCAGATTTAAAAATAAAATATTGCTATACTTTTATGAGTTTTCTAATTGTAGACTTAGCCACAGCGATATGTTACACAAGAGACAAATTAAATGAAGGTCACGTAGAAAGTGAAAAAATTGAAATACAGGTTGCCCGACGTATGTTTTGATGAATGTCCTTTCTTGAAAGTTATTGTAATTTAAATATAAGCTCATTTTGTATTTGTGACTGTATTTGCCGGCGGTAACCCTGTAGCTTCTGTCGGATTAAATGTTGGCTGGGCGGAGCAGCAACAGTGATTCACATATATACCCTATAGTTTATTTATCCTTAGATTGAATAAACGATTTAAAAAAATTAGTTCTACGAAGACACCAAATTTAAAATTGATATATATGTATATATATATATATTCGGAGTGTTTTTTTTTTCTTTTCTTTTTTTTTATCTTAACGTTATTAGGTTGATATGAGCAAGGAGGGTACAGTCCGTCATTGCACTGCCTTTGGTGGGTGATCGAACACGAGTTCGGTTACCAGTGCCACCAGTTACCACTAGGGATTATGTGCCGAGAAGAAATGGCTGGCATTGGGCTTACAAACATCAAATCACTTTTTAATGATATTCTTAAAAGAACGAACAATGAAAGAACCTATTCTAGAAAATGTTTAGTGTTGTATTTCCTGTCTAGCGATTATGAAAATATATAGATAAGCCCAATACTCATAGCACGCTGTATATTTGACTGATTTCTTACAACTACCACCTGACCGCTTGGAAATTGCTTATTGTACGCAAGTAAACAGATATGTGTTCAATATGATTTTAGTACATCTTTTAAAAAGAGGTAAGGTGCAAACCAGAACTTCTCCGATTCGGAATATTTGCCTAATAATTAAAAAATCATCGTAACGAAGGCTTTTGTTTAAAAACTGATGGAGAAACGTTTTTTTGGAGCTTTTGTTGTTGTTGTTTTTTGTGTGTGTGTGTGTGTGTTTTTGGTTTGTTTGTTTGTTTGTTTTTAACAAAATAATTTCGTTTTGATCGGAGAAGTTCTGCTTGCAGTACATTTTAGCTTTTTTTTAAAAAAAAAAAAAATAATAATAATCGTTAAAGAAAAATTTTTGCTACTAGGCAGAATTGTTAAAAAAAAAAAAAAAAATCTTGTTCATATTCAACATAAGCAGCCGTTAAGCTTTCCAATAATGTAGTTTTTCAACTAAACATCGGTCAGATAGTTTGCGCGCTGTGAAAAGTGGTCGAACAACAGCAATAAGGCACTTATGCTCTCTTTGCACATCATGTTAAAAAGAACACAATAATAACCATTGCAATAATTAAACTTAATCAAATGGACGCAGATAACACTATTGCCATTTCGGTTCTTACCAGTAGAGCGATAGAAGCAATGCGAAATCCAACGAGTGGTTCCTATATGTCGTTGTTGTTTTTCTGCAATTTATCGTAAATGTACAAAACAACAGATATCAGTGCCACTATCTTGATATTAAACATGAACTCCTTAATGCGAGTGTTTTGTACTGATTAATTTTATCTGTCTGAAACTGACTTTCTGCTTGCTACAGATTGACTTTGAACGCGTGTAACGCACACAAAGTATACAGAAAGGAAGAGATGGTTATCTTTAATATGATGAATAACATGATCTAACACCGCCTGCAATTCAGAATTGGCGGAAACGTATGTATTAAACAACAATTAACTAAGAGCCTATCAGTTCAGTTTACATCCGTTGAGTTTATCAGTGATGTATTTCGAATATTACTTTCAGAACGTAGTAGCAGATTACATCCAACTCATCCATATATTCATTTTTTTAGAAACTCGTGTAACAAAGCTAGAATAGTTTATTAGTTTGAGTGTAAATTTATATATGGTTGTTACACAGCGTAAGATATTGGTAGACACTGAGTACGAGCTTCTCGCTTGACAAAATATTTAATATCAATCCAAGATATTGAGTGTGATAAATAACAAACAGATGTCAAGGAATTACTAAAAAGTGTGTTTAATACAGGACAAAGCTTCCTATGTAAGGCGACCCTATATGTAAGATAGCGTTACCATAGACCACCCCTTCCCTTTCCATCGCCCCCAATATGTGAGGCGCCCCTATATATGTAAGGTAAAATACCCCTCCCCTCCCTTCGTCATCGCCCTTACATGCAATAGACCCCTATATGAGAGCGTCGCTATAGACTACCACTCCCCTCCCCATCGCCCCAATATGTGAGGCGCCCCTATATATGTAAGGTAAGATACACCTCCCTCCCTCCACCATCGCCCCTTACATGTAATACACCTCTATATGTAAGATAGCGTTACCATAGACCACCCCTTCGCCCCCAATATGTGAGGCGTCCCTATATATGTAAGGTAAGGTTTAGATACACCTCCCCTCCTTTCATCCTTAGATGCAAGACGCCTCTATATGTAACGTTACCACTGCTAATGACTGTTTCAGGCAAATGAAAATTTGTTTCTGACCTCCACCGGCGATAAGACTTTTGTTTGTCTAAAAAAAGGTTTTTGGTTGTTGTTGTTTATTGGTAATATTTTGTTTACTTGTATACTGTCAAGAGAGATTAACCCTGGCCCAGGCGAGACAATTTCTGTATTTCTTCGAGAAACGCAATTCACTTTAATTTGTACATCAGAAATTGAACAGTCGGACAAGTCGATATTATACTCAATTACTCAAAATATATTATACCTCAAAATAAAGGTAAAAAAAGAATTCCAAACTGCCATACCTCCTTTTTTTATTTTTTAAAAGCCGAATCGTGTAAACGTGAAGTCGACTCGGCTAAAAGGGATATCTCGCGTAGACAGGTCCACTCACCCCATATGAACAGGGCCTAATTGTAATGCACATTTGAAGCGCGCTATGTAAATTCATCATCTTACGTGGGTTTGGTCGATGTAGAAGTTTGTTTATAACTGCCAATTGAAATTTCATTGAAAGGAAAGCTAATAGTTAGTTTGTAGCAAGAAATAATTAATGAATTACATTAATAGGGTTAACTGAGATTTGGCTGTATGCATTTTTCGTATGCCATGCGCGTCATCTTGGATTTATCAACTTGAAAAAATTGGCCTAATTTTTTCAAGTCTACTCGGGCATGCACAACTTGTAAGAGTGTCCTTTCATTCAACAACTTTTTTATGAGTTGAACCCACACGGCTTTTTGCTTAAGGGTCCTGACTACTTAAGAACAACAACAACGCTTGAAACCTGTGCCCGCGAGCAATTTACCGCTGAGAACGCCGCGCGCGCGCCAAATCCCGCCAAAAGACAACATAAGAATTACACAAGGAGCCTTCGAAAATTATACTTCAACCAGCCAAAACCCTCATTTTTTGGGCGGGACTCTATATTTTTCTTCATTTTTTCTGAAAGATTTTCTAAAAAGCTTTCTTTTGACAAGATTTGAAAAAATCCTGATGACTTTTCAACATTTCACGCGATGGTAAGTAGTTTAGGGTTTCACTTTTCAAAGCGATTTTAAGTCAAAGACGAAAACAAAACTGTAAATTTTGACAAAAATTTAAAACATATATAATCTATTTTCCCATATTTGTGTAAAACATCGTCTGGTTGAGATTGCCTGAAAAAACTACGTCAATAGCTTTATTAGTTTTTGAGTAATAAATTTTTTTGTGAAAAATGCATTTTTCGTCATTTGTTCTTCAAAAATGTCAAAACATGGTTCCGTTCAAAAATTTTTATCTCGAAAACGGGCTCGGGACCATATAGATTTCTATCCATTTTTCGATTAATTGATAAATTATCAATAAAATATCTTTCTAAGAAAAAATCGTGATGACTTTTTGCTTAAGTAATCAGGACCCTTAAATTGCATCTCACTAACAAGAAGGGATGGCTAGTACTGTGCTTTTTAATTAACAGCATATTAACAAAGAACAGTGAAATAAAAGACATACAAATAATTTAATATATTTAGTCGAACGTGCATAATAATAATAATAACAATAATATTAGTTCTTATATAGTGCACCTAAAATTATCTAGTAAACTCTATAAATCTATGTGGCTATTACTATTTACATGGATTTTTAAAAAAGTAGTCAATTCAGTTTACATGTAAGAAATTGAACGTCATCATTTTCATAAGAATTTCGTGAAATGGGTTGCCTCTGTTGTCGCAGAAATCCGTGCGTTGCGGCCTGGACCTGGACTTTCCGTTTGGCCTGGACGTTAATGATAATGACTTCCAAATTTCCATGAGTTCAAAATAGACTACATTCTAATAAGTTAACTTTTTTAACTATCCTGATTCGGTAGTATAAAACGTGTTGTGAATTTTCAACATCACCAACCTTTTCGTCTAAATCTATTATTATACTATGTACACTGAGAGAATAAGTAACAATCGGAGATTCTTTGAAAACTTGTTTTTAGAATCCAGAATCCTCCACTTGTGATGATGTCATGCTTTCTCCACACATTTTACCATTTCGTTTCCAAAATTATTTTGTTCCTTTAGTAAGAAATGATTTTTAAACACAGTGTACAGTGTTTTTCCCTAACGATTCTTACGCTGATCGATTTTCCTTTGGGGTTGATTATGTGGACAATGTTTTTGCATCGTAATTACAAAGAATTGTATGGATGCGGGTAAATGTTTGTGTGTTTGACATCATCAACATTTGGAAAATCAGTCTTCAAACTGATTTATGTAATTTTTAGATCAATGATTTATTGAAATATATTTTCGTCAAAGTTCCCCTTTTAGTTTAGATATAGTATAGCTGTACATGTATAAATGTTATTACTTATTTTATACATTATGCCTATAGGCGTATACCTGTAATTAGAGTGCAAATGGTATACCTATGAACTAAATAGCTAACTGATTAGTGGCTAATAAGTGCTAGCTTTAAAAAATTCAAAACATCGAAAATTCAACGGAGAGCAACATCAGATTAATTCATTGTACTTTTTATCGTGCTCTAGTTTGGATTGCAATCTTTAGAATTCCCTGCTAGCAGAGTCCCTCTCGTTTGTGAATCCTGACGTAAAAATAGAGAGGATTCAGGATTCACAAACGAGAGAGACTCTGCTAGCAGGGAATCTTTAGAAATACCGAAAGACTATTTTATTTTTCATATCAAATGAATTCTGCTGCATTTCATTGTTTTCCATTTGCGTCTTGAACCGTTAATTATTATTACGGACACTTTCAAGTTTTACTGGGTAAGCTTAATCTTGACTTGGTTCATTGCATTCTCATTTAGTCCTAATTAGCAGTGTTTGTTAGCTGTCATTTCACAATTATATATACTTGCACTCTATTACAAACTGGTCGATCTTTTTTATTGTATGAACAAGGTGATTGTCGTGAAATATCACAAGTATGGTCTATGTCGTACTAGCTAGCTTGAAAGTCCAGACGAAGACTGTTTGGAAGTCTTTTGTGGACAAACCGATACGCAATAACTCTCCTAGTACATGATATTGGGTACGGTTATCAATGAAAAGCCAGTGTAGATTTTTTTCGTTTTGGATTGCATAAATATGTTTTATCCCAACCGTACTTGCCATCCTGTGAGTACCATCGCAAGCAGTCCATTCCAGAAATAGGCCCATTTGCAGACCAAGTAAACCTACAAATATAATAACACAAATTGAATGATAGCTTGGGCGCCAACAAGTTCACATATTCATGCACCCATTCAAAATCAGACTAATGTATTTATTTATTGATTACCATTCTGGCACAGTCAGTCTCTAGTGGATCTGGTGCTTGACTAACAGCTTACTAATCTCCTATATTATTAGATTCTCTAGAATTCTAACAATTGCTTTGGTTATCAAATAAACCTCAACCGCTCTATACCAATTTCCTATAACACAGGCTACTTAACAATCGACTAAGAATCCTTTTCTAATATTGAATCATCGCGAAACTTTATTAAAATAAAACAGAGCAAAAAAAAAAATCTCGTCTTCCCCATAATGTTAACGTTTTAAGACGTACATACCTATACGGTGAAGATAGCGGTACACAGATATAATTCTTTTTCCAACCTTTGAATTCGTTTGGATTATAGATCTTTGTACATCGCATACCATTTACTGGCCCATCGATAGACCATACGATTTTTGGGTCAGTCTTACCATGAGACGAGCAAAAAAAGTAACCCATCCAATCAATCATGTTTTGTAGGTCGAAAATTCGTAAACAGATCCCAGATTCAGGCATGTCATACGGAGCAGTCTCAACGAAGGAGAAGTCTTGCGGAAAAGATGGAAATCCTGAAGAATAAAAGGAACTACTTTAGAATTCAACTGATAATTTGTTCAATTTAGTTTACATTCATTTTAACTCATAGGGGCTGATTGCACGAGGCCTTAATAGTGATAAATCCCTATCCAGTGGATAAATCCCTATCCAGTAGATAAATTCTAAGGACATTTTATGGATTTGATAACTTTATCCATGCTGTTTACAACCTTAGCTGAGTAAAACGTGGAAAATAATGTTATACCAAACATTGGTGTATCTTTTGTGATATGGGTCAAAATACTTCTGTCCCAAAGTTTTAAAGCAAAAAAAAAAAATAATAATAAAAAAAAAATAATAATAATAATAATGAGAATAAACCAATAGTGACGATAACAGATTATTCAATGGAACCCCATGAATCATTCTCCCATAATTTTTTTTTCAAATCTAAACTGCAAATGTTAAAAAGTATCCAGGTTCCTGCATATAATCTTAATATCTGATATGATGATTGGGTTCATCGAAGAATAATTTCAAACAATTTTCCTTAACTATGAAGAGTAATGACTCAATATTGGAGTAATAGAGCTATTAGCAATAATGGCAATCATTTTTTTATGTGAGCTTGAGTGGTTCTGACCTAGCACCTATATATGAAGATGTTTGACCTACCGCTGCATTTCTGAGTATTACAAGGTCTCATCTCATTTTCTTGGCCTGTGCACTGCTTGCCACCATTAGCTGGAAGGATGCATTCTCTTACTCTATAGTGACTTCCGCCGCCACATTTTAAAGAACAATTTCCCCAGTCAGACCACTCAGACCACTTACCATCTAGAAGTGGAAGAACATCATGTCAGTTTGATTGTTTGTTTGCTCTCTTGCTCGCGTTATTTTATTGAGGAAAAATATTTTTTTTAAAATTTGATTTCAAAAACTATCAGGTAATCTCGAATGCTATTTCATTTCAGTATAAAGTCGCAGCAAATCCATTTGTTCGTTCGTTTGTTTGCTTGCTTTACTCACCAACAGGATCAGTTTCACGCTGTGTAGCGCATAGGTAATGGTAAGTCTTGCTCCATTCTCTATCCCTTGGTTCAGTTATCTTGCCGCAGTTAGCCCTTCTCTCTTTCCATGGCATTCTCCCATTCACCCATTTAAACTTGTAGGGAGCGTACTTAGGTACACATATGTAATTATCATTCCACGAGGGGTTTATTGATTTCCTTGAATAGCTTACTTGAGTACATTCCATACCAGGAATTGGACCACGATAAGACCATTTGATATCTAAGGGTCTCCTATTTCTGCTATAATAGCACAATTTGTTGTTGTCCCAACCATTAGCTGCATCATCAGGTTCAATTATATCGATACAAGTTTTCCATTTAGTACCATAATTATTATGCGTCCAAAAAAATTCTCTTGGGAACTTGGGATAATCTACAAACAAAACAAAACATGAAGCATTTCATTGATTACTATGATATTTTTTTTGACAGATTGTACCACATTTTATTTATGAAAGACGGGTTCCTATTTCTCGTATCTCCAAAATTAATCAAAAGCAAAGACCATGAAAATAAAAAGTGTTTATACAACTGCATGGTGTATATTTGTTACATGGACCAAGACATGTAAGTGGAGCAATACACATTCCACGTTTTCTCCTACAACGTTTTTTTTTTAATGAATTATGTATACATAATCATATTTGGCTTTCTTTCGATTCCGAAACCCAAAGCTTGAAAGGAGAGGACGTAAGAACAATATATGCAATGTATGGGATGAGTTGTATCCTGGGTCACAGTTTGCATATGGACCGAGACATCAAAATATAAGATGAAATTCCCTGGGCATAATGTGCAGTATTCCTCAAACGCTGTTCAGGTTATTTCATGGAATGTGCCACGTACCTGATTTTATTTGCGAGTAGAGTTTATGATACAAACAACAAGTGAATAAAAAAACCATACAAAGCACTTTCCATTTTTTTGTTCATTATATATGTAACGAGACTTGAAATTATTCTAATTATTTGATTTAAGCAGTTTACATAAATGACTGTTTGCGTATTTGAACTAGAAAGTTTGACACATTTTCGTGCAAATTAACCAGTTCTGGTTCAATTGTTTTCCATCTCTCTAACATCGCTTTGTGAAAGTAAAGACATATCAATAAGATTCATATCTCGTTTGGTTTTGCTTAACGTATTTTTGTTTTCATGTTTTCGTATAAAGTGTTAAGCAGTTGTATTGAGAGCGACAAATCTCAGCAACCAGTCTTTGTCAATTTTGCTTCACCAGTCAAGAATGTACGAGAAGCCTTTTGAGTGATGTAGCTCGCCTTGTGATTGGATTAGATTCCCCTTTTTGTGCGCTGTGATTGGACGTAGTTTTTACGTGTGAGCTAGAAATGCTATACGCCATTCTGATAGGACGTATTGCTTTCTCGCATGTGAAAATATAGCATACAGAGTTTTATTCATATAGCTCGCAAACGTTTTAAAAAAGCATTAAAATTTCAGAAAGATTTTTAAATTGCTTAAAAGCATTTGAAAATTAGCAAAAGACCAAAAACGAGGTAAGAAAGGCCTCGTTAAGAAATTTCACACAATTTCTTATATTTTTGTCCAGAATAACAAACCTTTTCATGGATATCTATTCTTGATAGTTTTTTTTTTAGATTAACAAATTATGAAAAAGTTCCTTATTTAGAAAAGTTCTATTCTCCGCTATTACTGGTAATGGTTTAACAAAACAAACGATGAATTGGTTAGCAATATTACCTTTGCATTTATACATCTTTCTGACTCGTATAGCATCCAAGCCAGATACTCGACTTGCACCGAAGTATTCCACACCAGGTTTATAGGCTTTCATGGTAACCAGGTCCTTGCGTAAAACAAAGTCTTTATTTCCATAATGCATGATAGAGTAGTAGTCATATGGAGTCTTCATGCTGTCCGGGTGCCATCCACTCTTTACTTTATAGGCAAAGTCAAACACTAAATGAACCACAAAGATATAAGTATATAAGACAAACCTTATCAAAACTCAGTAGTTGGCCTCTGAATGCATGCGGCAAACAGGCGCATTTTCGCGTCTTACAATACAATACAATACAATCAACTTTATTTAAAGAGGGTAACGTAATTACAAAAAATAAACATTTTGTATTCTTCCTTACGGCCCTAACAAAACAGAAAAAAATCAAACATAAGGTCACGTAACACTTAAAAAGAAAAATTATTAATGATTTCTAGCTATGTCATTGTTACAGCGTTTGGCAGTTGCTCACAAATAAAGCAGACGTAATTACCTGGGAAGGTCCTAAAACAGCTGTTCTCACTGACTACTAGCTACTCGTTAGGTCACGATTCTCTATTATCGCAATTAATTATACCACATCATCACTTGTTGACACACCTATTTCCAAAAAACCTTATCGGAGAAAATGCCATATGCTGTGGTGCACTATTTGTAGTCGAAACTAAATATTAGACCATAACGCGGAAATCGAACTATTATAAAAAAAGGAAATATTCTGTCTCTTTTGTCAATGGCATATGTTTTGTTAAATTTAAGTAGAAGAACTTGCATTCGTCATTCGGTATTTTCTCCGATGATGTTGTTGTTTTTTGTTTTCATTTTTTGGAAGTAAGTGCATATGACTAACTGAAAAACTTACATGTAAATGTCATTTCTAAATAGAGTGTACGCCATATAAGCGCCAAACAATTCTTAATATCTAGTGCCAGATAAGATTTAGATAAACATCAACTAAAAATTCACAGAAGCATAAATAGAAAGGAAAAGAACTCTTTTCACCGTTGCGTGTTGCGTTTACTTTACCATTTCAGGACATATGATGTCACTCTTGATGATTATTTCAGGTGTAAATATTTCAACACATTTTGCATAAAAGAACCCTAGAAAGTGTCACATAGTAGGAATTGGCAATTTGCATATGAAGCCGAAAAGGTCTATTTAAATAAGAACTGTCTTTGTTTATGCCTCGCTGAAGTCTTAGTTAGTGTATTACTTTAAATCTTATGTGCCACACTAAATAGTCAAGAATTCTTTCACGCTTAAGGTAATTCCGTAGTTTTGCACTGCGCACAGTTCTGCGCATGTTTCAAAATTTTTGTTATTATGAATTTTATCGTGGATTCTGGTCAGATTACGTTTGAAAAGTGCTTTAAAGAAAAAGTGCGGACAGTTCAGACATTTTAAAGCGAGAAGACGCGATATTTCTGCAACTCGACCCAGTGCTCTCCCGGTATTGATAGATTTTCACCCATTTAGGGTCTTTACACGGCGATAGCACAAAAACGAACTATCCTTTTTTTGTTCTTATTATCACATATCAAATTGTCAATAAACTTCCATGTCTAGTTTTTGAGATATTTTGAGAAAAGTGACTTGAATAGGCACTTCGACTTCCCTCGAACACTATACTCTATGCTAGAAATTTTGCACTTTTGGTTAGAAAAAAGGTTTGTCTGATATCTTTATGGGACATTAGCAAAATCAAGAAGGATTGTGTATGTCTCGAAATATTTATCGACCAGTAATTAATTATTTTTGAGTTTTCGAATTTTACTCCCAAAATACAAAACATGGTACTTTTCAAAACATTCTCGCGAGAAAACGAGTTCGGGGACACCATTTTTTATTTCATCTTTGAATAAGCAACTCAAAAAATATTATTGTGAAAAGTTTTAAGGCATTTCTATGTCCAGTTTTATTTCTACGGAATTCCTTTAAGTGGCGTGCTTCATTTACTGTTTGGTTAGCGTGATAACATTATATAAATGTTAAACCTAGGACATTCACAAACGTGTAAATACACTACACGTAATTCTAAAAAGTCCGAATAATACTTACTAGGTCGAATGTTTTTAAAAATAACTTTGATATATTTATCTCTGTCTGGCCGGTTCTGTTCGTGGTACAGACCAATTGTATGACCAAGTTCATGGACTATGATTTTATGGTCATCACATCTTCTCCCTAAAGAAATAGTTTGACGTCCTACGGACTTTAGGCCAACATCTGCCTGACATCTGAAAAAAACCCACAAACAATGAAACAGTTGTAAAACACCGTTTAGTGACGATATCGAGACGATAGCGATTCTGAAGTTTCGGACGTTAGTCCTTCGTCGGAGTAAAGTGAAATCAACAAGTAAATAAACATCTGAGGTCTGTCTGTCTGTCTGTTTGTTTGTCATCTGGCTGGCTGGCTGGTTTTGGTATGTTGGTTGGTTAGCTGGATGGTATGTTGGTTGGTTGGTTGTTAGGTAGGTAGGTTGGTAGGTTGGTTGAATGCATTTACTTACCCTCCGCCTTTATAAAAGTGAATGAAGTGAGTCTCATTAGTTTTTGGTTTGAATGTTATACATGTCTTATTTTGCCATTCATACATTGCTCCCAGTAGCTTAGAATGTATGCCTTTCTCTTGTACTACAAAAAAAAAAAAAAAAAAAAAAAAAAAAGAAAAAAACACAATCAAATAAGACTAGCGGTTTTTGTGTCCAGTGGCTCGTAAAACCAGGGTCACAATGCTACCGTGCGGACGTGTGGGTGAGTGCGTGGAAGTGTTATTTGGATATTTTTCAGTTAAAATTGTTCTTCATCCTGTTCAATCTACTTTTCAATCATTTCAAACCATGTGACACATTCTAGGGAATGGTTATTCTTATGAGAAATGTGCTGAAATATTTACTGCTGAAATCATTATTTCCCAAGAACAACACGTGCAATACAATACAATCACCATATCTATCATTAAAGTCAGTTTTATTTTTGTAAAATAGAAAAAAATAATTATCTTATTGTTTGAATGTCCAGTGTCTAAAATAACAATAAACATTAAAGCGAAAGAGGTCTACTGTTTTAGCGGAAACTTCTAAAGCTCATGTTTCTAGTGTAGTATCAAGACACCAAAAGCAGTATCATAAATGCCAATATGAGGTAAAAAGGAAGAGGAAAAACAATGAAATATTCCGAAATTTTGACACGACTTACGAGAACGATTTCTTACAAGAGGGATTTTTAGAGGAGTCTATATGTGGAAACAAAAGAGGAAAATCAAAAGATGCTTGCTTACGGGGTTTGGTAGTTTGCTTACGAGCTAGTTCAAAGAGAGTCAACTGTGCTTGCATTCATTGCACGAAATCGTGTGCTACATTTTTCTGTAATTGAGTGTGACTTACATAGTGAATTTGATATCGTATATGGAATAATTCCGTTAGGCCAAAGCTTGACAGTCTGGTATTGCACCATCCGCCCTGGACTTCTTCTGTTTCTTGTCACGATTGGAGGAAGAATCATATCAACCTCGTGTCTGATATCAGTAGATTCGTCTGAAAAATTTCAAGGAAAATATTAAAATCACATAGATCATGCGTTTTTTATGATGAATTTATCAGTACAGTGAGTCGCAAGGGATCTCTGAATTCTTAGTGGTTTTACACCATTCAAGCCTGATAACCTTTGGCCAATGCTTCGGAAATGCTGCTGCGTAATAGGTTTGAATTTCGGACTGACTTTTCTACGCTCTCTATCATTCTACAGCAGCAGTGCTTTAGGGAGTTTAGGGAATGATAATATTCTTTCAAAGCTCTAAAAAACATTATCACAAATGTCATTCAATTGCAATTCGATATTAAATTTATTTGATAGACAACATGATGCTGATGATTGTGGTGACGTATGTTATTGGTGTCGGTCAAGTATAGGTGGAAAATTGAGGTTTGGCTCCCTTGAAAGGTGGCTATCGTAATCCTATTTACTTTAAAGGAAAACGAGATTAGGGAAATATTTTATCCTAGTTTAAAGGAATTAGACTTTGTACGACCGCAAGGATACTTCTTTTGTGCGTGACATTTGAGTGGAGACAATTATTTGACGTAATTGGGTCAAGCACTTTTATAGTCTCCATGTTGACTCCACAATTTTTGGTAATATCCTCCTTATAATTTTGCAAATATAAAATAAAAATAAACCAAATAGAATCAAAACAATAAATATAAAAATATATTGTTTTGTTACTATGTGTATTTAAACGTAACTTTTAAAGACGTTTTAAATGCCGACAGTCAAACACCACTACTCAATTTAAAGAAGTACTATATAGCATCCCTTCCCCCGGTACACGGATATAGGCGTCAAATAAAACAGACTACCAGTGATGGTCCCATTCCGCGACAAACCTCAAGTAGTTCATGTTATGAATTCAATAACAAATACACCGCCCATCGACTCCCGAGCAAACAATGTGGCCTTATATGAATGTTTTCAATAGAAAATAGTTTATCATTAAAAATGGTTCAAAACAAGTAATCATTATCCAACAGAGACAATTTTTCTCTAGTACTGTATAGTAATTTCCGCGTTGTAATTTCTTTGCTTCTTTGTTCTTTTTTGGTTAATTCGTTTGTTTATGGTAATGGCTCATAATTGAATCGTGTAAACATAATATCTTCCAGCCATATTTAAAGTCATGGCAAATACAAGTAATGTACAATAAACGTGCAGCATTAGATGTTTTAGATATGGCTGTTTGGTAAACATCTGTGTCGTCAATACTGACTAATATCAATCATATTTAAGTCAATGTAGCGTTATATACCTTGCTGGCCAAGTCCTAGTAAGTTTTATTAACGACAGTTGTGAAAGTACTTACTGAATTTGGCATCGATTCTTGCTATTTTATCAAAAGCATTCTCAAATGTTGGTCTGGCTTGAAGCACTTCATATAAGCTGATGACCACCATACTAACGAACAATGTCCTCAATGCAGTACTTCCTAACATTTCTTTGTAATTATCGCACACTTTCAAATAAGTTATCTGTATTCTCGATTGACTTTGTTTAAATGACCGAGTAAGATTCCGATACTTATATGGGTTATTATCCTTAGAATGTTCTTATGTTACTGTGACGTCTAGCAACGTCATTAGTGGTATTGAATCACTGACCGGAAGAGACCTTGTGAAGTAGAAAAAATCAGCTAACTTGGGTTCTGAAGTACCAAACAAAAGCAAACAATAGTACTCCACAGCTCAAAAGTGAAAATAGTGAAGTACAACAATAGCCAAAATGGTTATGAATAGCGTTACAGTATTTAGATACAGGATAAAGACAACAAGGAACAAATGTACGACTCGGTACTGTGACAAAATAGGTGAGGCAAGCCACATCCCCTATGTAGCCGCTTTTATTCATCTTAAACAATTCCTCTAAGAATACTTCCCTGGTTACAAGCAGATCCTGTAGCCAGAGAATACTTCTTGTGGGTTGGGGGGACTCTAAAATAACAACAAACTGACAAAAGTGAAAGTGAACATAATTGAGTCAAATCAATGATCTGGATGGAAGTCGTAAAATCTCAAATCTCAAATCTCATAAATAAATTGAATACGACTTTCACTGTATTTCAGCTTCCTTTAGTTTTTCAGTGTTATCATTTATAAATAACGAACGATCAAGGGGGGGGGGGGGTGTGGCTAATACAAAAATCGGTTAATTTTGGTATGTGAAATGAAATGAATTTATTCGTTCTTTGACATTGATATATACTTATATATTTTCTTTTTAATATTTTTTTTATTAGTATTATTATACTTTTTAGTCTTGACAAGCGGCGGTCCTTCTGGCTAGAAAGTACATGATTGTTTATAGTATCATTTAATAAAAACATAGTTGAACTGTGGTTTAGAATCGTCAATTTACCATTTTAAGATTCGCAAAATAATTTTTATAGGTGAAACGTATAAATTGATATTCACTTCTATTTATCTTATATATTTGAAATATACTGAAACCTTTGTTCATTACGAAGGAATCAAAATGGATGACTTCCATGATGTATTACCTAATTTTTTTAAAAAAGCTAATGCGCCAGATTAAAGCCTGGGTTCCATTTAATTGAGAACGATCGAGAACGGTCGCAAACGATCGGAAAAAAATCGATTGTGGGGAAACCAAAGCTCGCTCGATCCTACGACTGTTTTTGAGCGATTTCGATAACGATCGTATACGGATCGAGAACGGTCGTAGGATCGAAAAACTTTGGTTTCCCTATAATCGAATTTTTATTCGATTGCTTGCCGTCGTTCTCGATTATGTGGAAACCAGGCTTAAGAGAAACAATGTGAATTGTTGAACTAAAATATCTTGGTAAATGTAAAACAGTTTTCAGAGCCCACTTATTTTGCTCGGTTTATTCTATTGGAATAATTTACTTTCATATTGACAGTAGATGTAGATGAATGTGATGCGATGCTATGCATTTACGATGATCCCTTTAGGCTTCAAGTGTATACTTGACAAAAACTAGTACTCGATTGACATCTCAATTTCCAAGTTCATTTTTGAAGTGCATGGACTGACGAGTTGAAAACACGTGTGTTTGGTTCAGTCATAACTTGATAACCTGTAGACCAAGGTGAAATAATTTAACATTACTTGATAAACATTTATTGTTGAGAAGATTTGACTTTATTATTATTATTATTATTATTATTATTATTATTATTATTATTATTATTATTATTATTATTATTATTATTATTATTATTATTTTTCACATTTTGTCTGATAGTACATTATGATTGTTGCCGGAACCAAACCTTGGTCCTTGGGCTTAAAAAAATGAATTAAAATAAATAAATAAATATATAAATAAATAATCTAAATAATACATAAATGAAAGAATTGCACTTATAAAGATATTGATTATTATCTTTTATTTCACAGCAAATACTAATGATTTTACAATATTAATTGCTGGCAGATGTTACATAACTCCAGCTCAAGAGCTATCCTGATCCTGAGAGCTGGAGTACTTTTCTAATGATATGGGCCGTGCCCAGAAGTACAGATTTTTGGATATTCGCTATATTACAACATTTGATTCCTAGTCTTTTTAATTGTTCTTTCAATTGAGCGGGTATCGCTCCTAGTGATCCAATGACTACTGGTACTGTTGTTGTTTTCATTTCCCAAAGTCTTTCTATTTCAATCCTTAGGTCTTGGTATTTGTTGACCTTTTCGTTTTCTTTTTCTTGTATTCTGTGGTCAGCTGGTACGGAAATGTCAATTATTTGTACTCTTTTGTTTTTTTTGTCTATCACAACGATGTCAGGTCTTCTGGCTGATATTTTTTTATCTGTGTAAATATTAAAGTCCCACAGTATCTTGACATCATCATTTTCTTCAACTGCTTTGGGTTGATGCTTCCACCATTTGTCTTCACATTCTATTCCATTCTTCTCACATATATGCCAATGAATATTCCTGGCCACATTGTCATGTCTTTGCTTGTACTCATTTCCAGCAAGCACTTTACATCCTGAAACTATATGTTCAACAGTTTCAGTTTTTTCTTTACATAGTCTACAGAGCGGCGACTCGTTGTTCTTATAGATATTATTCAGTGCTTTCACTGGCAATGACTGATCTTGTGCTGCTGTGATGAGGCCTTCAGTTTCTATTTTGAGATCTCCTTTATTTAGCCACTTGTTCGTACTTTCGATGTCAACCTTCCCTTCAATATTTCTTATGTATTGTCCATGGAGTGGTTTGTTCTTATATGCTTGCATTCTTTCGTGTTGTTTGCGTTGCTGGTATTCTTTCTTTGTTTCTGAATGTTCTTTAATGATATCTGGTGTATCTTTGATGATATCAGATAGGTATTCGTTCTTCTTTACATACTCATTCAATGCAATTTCTTCTTCATGCACAACATCTTCGATTGACTTCAGGCCTCTGCCTCCGTTAGATCGTGGTAGGTAAAGTCTATCAACATCAGCACGTGGATGTAATCCGCGATGGATGGTCATTTGTTTTCTGGTCTTTCTATCCATTTCTTTGACTTCTTCCATATTCCATTTCACAATTCCAGCTGTGTATCGAACGACTGGTATGGCGTAGGTATTGATGGCCACTATTTTATTTCTTCCATTCAGTTTTGACTTTAGAATTAATTTAAGTCTTCTCGTGTATTCTGTTCGTACATTCTTCTTGACTTTATCATGGTTGATGTCATCCTTCTCTAGAACTCCAAGATATTTGTAGTTCTCTTCTCCTTGTAAACACTTTATCTCTTTACCATCTGGAAGCTTGATGCCTTCTCGTCTGACAACTTTTCCTCTTTTCACGCTTATTTTTGCACACTTTTCAATTCCAAAAGTCATGCTGATGTCTTCACTAAAGATTCGTACCGTATGAAGTAATGATTCACTTTCTCTTTCCGTTTTTGCATATAGCTTCAGATCGTCCATGTACAGCAGGTGGTTCAAGATTTGGTTACACGTTATCTTATATCCTTTGTTTGTGTTATTGAGAATAGTTGACAGTGGTATTAACGCAACAATGAAGAGAAGAGGAGATAATGAATCACCCTGAAATATTCCACTTTTGATGTCACACAGTCCGCAAGATTCCTTTTCAACCATTAATTCTGTTCTCCACATTTTCATAGCTTTTCGTAAGAATTTATTAATTGAAGCACTAACTTTGATGGTACTCAGGCTTTCCAAATTGATTATTATTATTATTATCATTATTATTATTATCATTATTATTATTATTATTATTATTATTATTATTATTATTATTATTATTATTATCTTATTTATTTATTTTATTAATTAATTGTTTTTTTTTTGTACGCACGAGTGAGTTCTTGAAATTTACATCAAAACTGCTGTTGGGAAACAGGAAGTAGCTCGCTATGACTTTGAAGTTTTCTTGATGTATGCCGTCGCATTAAATAAAGATTTTACATTTTTTTAATAGCGTCAGCAGATCAACTTCTCTTTCAGAATTATATTTTAATCACGACAGCTTGTTGTGTCAATTAATTGAGCGTTATTTCCTTTTTTTGACATTTCTGTCTGTCTGTTTGTCTGTCTGTCAAATAGAAAGACAAATTCAAAGTTAGTAAAGTGTATTATTTCATAATGTGCTTCTTACTTGTGGTGCAGAAAAGTACCGTAAGAAACACTTGTTATAAAAAGTATATGGTTCGATTTCACAAAATAGAATATTAAAAAATGACATCTGGGAAATAATAGTTAACCAAAAAATGAGTTGATAAAAACTGCATTTGGATCGGATCAGGACAAGGAAGCCGGACACGAACTCTTATCGCATTTTTTATGGATTCACGTTGGTTCTTGTTTCACAAAATAAATAAAAAAATAGCATTTTAAAACGGAGCAAATATAAACTAAATCACGAATGTCTTGATCTTTCCTTCTTTTCATGATCATAAGTCAAGAGCTCATTTTGACTCATCGTGCGTCACAAATTACCCCTTGGCCACCATGTCTGACTTGTGCTATGATGTAAGTTACTATTGTAAAGCCCATGATGTCACATGCAGGACAGTTGCAATGCGCTGTAAAAACTATTACACTTTGACTCTGTATTAACCAATACTATGTGATGCGATGCATAAACCAATACACTGTGATGCGATGTGACGGATGTGATGCGATACGATGTGCCATGCACGATATGATATCTAAATCCTCACCCGTGTATATCAATGCAAGCGAAACAGTTACGCAAAAATAATTTCCCTTGAGGCTTTTTTTTATTCTTGTTTAGTTTAGCTTCCTTTCCAAAGGGAGAGGGAAGTCGTAATATAGCTAACAAATCAATGCGTTCAGGTTTTTTTCAGATTTGTAAATCACGATTCTTTGGAGTAGCTCAAACTCACGACCAAAAAATATTCGTCGTTTCTTGAATATTTATGCAGGGTCATTCTTTGTTTCTTGATATAACCTTTCGCTAGCTTATGACTGAAAAGGGTCATCTTTATTTTATCATATATCTAATTAGACTCCATATGGCCGTCAATAATTAGTATGCATTTTTTTTTGCAGCTGCGTTGAATGTAAAATACCTAACCGTGTGGTAGCACTTCACAGTAGAAGTGATAGCCAGTCATGTAAAGAGTGTTTTCTACTTGACCTTTCAATTAACAATCGTCTGAAAAAAACGCCTGCAAAAACGATACGTTGATTTTATTTGATCGTGTCGAAATGTCTTTTCAGCTCGTGATCATTTGTAGTACTCTAGTTTAATGTGGCTTCGTATCTCAAAGCATAGCTATCCAAGAATTATTTACAAAGTAAATCCCTTCTAGAAAAATCCTTTCAGACAGAGTCAATAAAAAGATTAGAATACATGTTCTAGAATGAAAGTAGTCCACATACAGTGGTGGCACGTATCAAAATCCACTTGTGTGAAAACAATCGGACGTACTTCCTGCTTATTTTGCTCCACGGAACAATAAAAGATTAAATCTAATTCTTTTGTTGTCGTTTTTTTCACAGTTTTGTTCCGTCAATTCACTGAGAGCCCCGTAGATAGTATGCTGAGGCACCATTCTTTGCGAACAATTTACACATTTGACTTGTGAATTTCATTTTTAGCTTTATGTGTTGTTCACAGAAACTTGTGCTTTTTGTCCTCAAAGATAAATGCAGACTAAAGGCTTGTTTCCATGTGATCGCTCGCGATCGCCGGATAGCTGAAAATGATGTCAACGATCGTTAGGGATTACGTGGAAACACTTTTCAGCGATCGTGAGCAATCCTTGCATCAGCAATTTCAGCGATCCTGCGATCATGAGCGATTATATGGAAATCGTGTTTGAACACGCTAGAACACTCTTTGATTTGGTCGACCATGAATGAAAAAAAAAACAATATTTTATGCAAATTCTTTTGTTCGGTAGGACACTGTCGATTTTTGTCACGTTTACGCTGAAAATTAATCTTGAGTTTTCACTTTCATGGGTCTTATTACTTCGTACAACTACAATAACTGTATTCTGTTCTTGCTTCGTTTTATTGTTTTTAAAACTTAGAATCGTTTATGTTCTGTTTGGATGACGCAAATCCTGTATACGAATTAAGAGCAAAATTCATCCGTCATAATGTAGACATGGCCCCGGGGGGACTCCGGGAATAAACAAACGGAGATGCCCGTCGTATCTTTTAGGGGGTAAAAATCAGCGATTTGGTCTCTTTTAGGGTTTAAAATGTGAGATTTGCCAAATTGTCACTTTTTGGTATCTCAGTACTCAGTAGGGTTGAAAAAAATAGTCCATTTATATTCATAGCATTGAAACTCACGCGTTACTCAAATCATTTCAGTCCAATCACAAAACTTTACAAGCATTGATAAATATATAATTAAAACGTATTTTTGCGGCGTATTTGATAGTATTCTTTTTCATGCTATCTTTTAGGAATGAAAATATTTGAGGCCACATCCTTTTGAAATATTTCTGGTCCCTTTTAGGGGTATTTTTGAAAAGCTTCCGACAAGCATCCCCGGTTGTTTATTCCCGGAGTGCCCGAGAGACGTGGTGGCCTAGTGGTTAAGGCATCGGACTTTGGGTCCAAAGACCTGGGTTCGATTCCCAGACCGGGCGATCACGTTGTGTCCTTGGGCAAGATGCTTTACTCTCTCAGTGCCTCGTCTTCTCGGATAAGGACGTAAAGCCGGAGGTCCTGTCTGCTTTCACTCTAACCTTGTCATAAAGTGGACATAAAAGATCCTGTTGTATCTGTCGCAAAGAGTAGGGGATCGTCTCAAAGGTACAACAGTCTGGTCTCGGAGGTACATATAACTAACAATACTCAAGATTGTAAACTGCTTGGCTGCTTTGCGCCGACTTGATAGCAGTCCGACAAGTCCTCCACTGCTAAAAAAATTGTAATCTGAGACGTTTGTTCTCAGAACATGCAGTTCCCGCTTAGGGAAGACTCATTATTATTATTATTATTATTATTATTATTAGAATAGCAGAAGCTCATCTTTGACGTTATTGGTCCTCCAAATATATATCAGGCTTAATTTTAAATGCTCTAACTCGGCTCTACGTGAAACTATAATGAGTACAGCATGAAGTTTGTTTATAATCTGCTAACAATCATTCCTCATTCTGCTTGTATTAATGTCTTTTTAGGTTTAGCGGTTGGCGCTTTGTCAGAAAAAATTAGGGTGAAGGTCAGTGAAGGTGTTTGTAAAGACAAAATAAAGATATATATATATTTTATTTGACAGTTGTTGTGGAATATGCCTGGATGTTGTTTACGATTCACGCTGTATTTTGACGCGCAGTAAGTTATTTATCATACAACTATCTCGAGTATTGAAAAAAGAGTTGTAAACATCGAAAAGAATAAAAAAATTCGATTCCTTAAAAATGCGTTTGACACACGTATTGCATTATGAATGACACATTTTTCATATACAGGTAAAACCGGTTTTTTTAGCAACTCACACAAACTCGCCGTTTTGGTACATCCTGTTTTTGCACAAATTTTGGGTGTATTTTGAGAAAAAAAGGAAAAGTCGACAATACAAAGGAAGAATAACAATCGTTTGGAAACTTTGATGAAGCCAAAAATACAAATTGCAGTAACATAACAAACAACCGTAAAAATTGTTGGATCAAAGTTGCCTGCTTCAATGGACCACTTGCACTAAGAGGTCACGTGACTTTATCTCCTCTGAACCGTCAAGTGTCGTAAATATGAGGTCCAGAAATGTAAAGAGCATACTATAATAGTGAAAAGACCAATCTTCAACTCAGCATACACAAGCGAAACAGAAATAACAGTGCTTTTTAAAGTTCCATTTTTCTTAAGAATCGTTCGAAAAAAACTGGCGTTGGGTGGTACATTTTATCACTCCTTACTTTATCTGTTTCCAATTTCACCGTCGACAATTTTGTTGTTATCTTTTTAAACTAAGAAAATAAATAAATAAAAATAAATAAATTTATTTCAAAATAAATTCAGTTTGTTGAAGAAATGTTATTTTTTGATATTGTAGATGAAAACCTGTCAAACTGGCTCAGACACGAAAAGATATTGATGTATATTTTTACTCGAACCAATCCTACTCTCATGTTATTTTTTACAGGATGGATAACAATATCATGAAATTATTGCACCTTTTATCCAGCTGTTTCAAACCGAAAACATTATTGAAGAAATGGGATAGGGTTACTCAAGTATATGATTCACTTGATTGTCATTTTTATGAAATAGAATTGAATTGAATGGTTTATTATCGTTTGGTTCACATCATAAGCTTAGTTAATTTTAAGGCAAATATTTTGTACAGTAAAACCAGAGGTTATCTCCCGTGTGATTTATGCTCGCAAGGGAGGTCAATATAGTCGTTTTTAAAGACAATAATCTTTTTGCTACTCCCTATTTGTGACCTCAATTGTGAGCATATTACATGCTAGATAAACCAAAAACTGTAAAAAGACGGTTATATTCTTTCGTTTGTGTGGTTATTCTTTTGTTTGTCTGTGCGAGGTTGAAATATAATTGTCTTGACGGTAAATATGACTGCTAAAAAGCTATTTTAAACAATTATCAAGTAAAAGTAATAATAATAGTCTTTAATAGTCACATATAAAATACTCATAAATACTCATGTTAAAATGTAACATATATATTGTAAAAATAACAATTGAATTATGCGATATTAAAAATACACTTACATATACACAAATGATTTAAATAAAGAAAAGCATAAAGAGATACTCAAATGCACAATAACTAATAATAGGCTCATCTATTTAAAAAAGTAGTTCTTGTAGCTTCAGTATACATTCATTTCTTTGTTAATATTTTGTTCCATTCTCCTCGGGAATGCGTAGTAGGTGTGGTTCTTTTAAGATTAAAATCTCTTTAACTTTCTTTGCAATTCTTTCGTCTCGTCCCTTTAACACCCTGTGAATATCTATAGCCTTACACGTGTTTTGTAAGAGGTTCTGGAGGCAGCATGGATGAGTGGTCAGAGCATTGGTCTCGTAATCCGGTGTTCCTAGGTTTGATTCCTGCTCTGGCCACAGAAATTGTATTTGTGTGGGTCCCGATTTGGTCAATATATAATTTCTCGGTCATGCTTTGTATATAGCCAACTGGTTTGTCTCCTAGCCAGTTGGGATTCTTAACAATGTTATGTTTGAATATATTAGTATTTCAGTTTCCGATTTGTCTCCCCAATTAGCTGAACAGCTAAAATACATAGAGACTTAAATAAAGTAATTTTTTTTTCTGTACGAGCCACCATACACTGGAAAAGTATACGTTAAATCAGGCAGGACGATTGAATCAAATAGTTGACCTAGTTCAACTTGAGTGAGTCCTTCTTCAAAATGTACAACCGTGACCTGTTGACTTTCATCGATGATGTAGCTCCCGATCTGCAGGGAGACTCATAGGTGACTCCCAAAATCGGCATTTCTTTAACTTGAGGAATGTTCTCAATGTTGTCATAGGAGACATGATTCCCCTTTTTACTCAATACGAGTCAAGAGGCAAGGTCTTTAACTTCTCCCCTTATGTATGAAGACTTACTGAGCTGAATGCCGTAGAGAAATCCATAGAAAATAATCTGATCGCAGAGATGTTTGTCTTATCCAAGGAGCTTCATCACATGTCATCATCTTGTCCTGAATAGAAATCAATGCGTTCGAATAGCTTTCTCCTTTTCTATAGGCATGATTTCAAGCTGCTCTTTTACTTGGCTTTGGAGAACCTCTTGTAAACTGTCTTTTCCAGATACCGTGCTTAACCCGGGAATATGAATATTTTATATAATATACGCTAACGACATCATTTTTTGTAACGCGCACTCTGATTGGTCAATTGACCAGAACGTGCACAACAGATCCTGTCAGGGTGAAAGTTGGCTGAAGTTCACAAGTGGAAACTTTTTATCGCCTAAAATGAAAGGAATACGTGCTTTTTAGCAAATCTTGAATGGAAATTACTTTCCTGTAATTAGAAAAATATAATAAATGGATGTTTTGCTAAAAAAGACTTGGGGTTTACTTATTTTTGACTTTTTTCTGCTGTTATGAGCACTACTGTTTTTGTTGTTTGAGTTGAGTTTCTCGATCTATCAATTCACTTGTATGCGAAAAAAAGCACAAACAATCAAGTTTTAGACAAAAGTTTTTAAAAAAGTTGTCCTTCGCAGAGTCATCGGTTCATATCTATATTTTGAACAGCTTACTTTATTTGAAAGTACGTTTGGATATTTTTCAGTTTTGGTGTTTTTCTTGACTTTTAAATTCTTAAATCGTCCAGGAATTGTAGTGAAAACACTACTTAACAGCCCGTCATCTTGTATATGGTCTAATTGCATATGGGAGCTACGAAAATGTGTCGATACATTGAACTAACAATTTAGGTAGCTCAAAGATAATTCTTGTAACCCTTTATGAGATCATCTGGAAAGTGTTGTGTGTTTTTTTAAGGGACGGACCATTAGATATTTGAGGGGGAAGGGGGTTGGGCAATTTTTTAGTGCAGGATATTTTCTTCCTCCCTGCTCGATATATCTGCCGTGCACGATATTTTTCTCTGTTTAAGGCTTTGCTCGATATTTTTTTTAGTATTTGCCCAACCCTCTCCAAATATCTAATGGTCCGTCCCTAATGTACAAAGGTTTTACCATCTCAGCTAAAAAATCATATTTACGTCAGTTTTCAAAATTACACTCAAATTATCTGTAAAAATTATCTACACTACTTGTAGTATGGTATATAAAAGATCTAGGCTGATAGAAAAATCTATTTAGGTTAATGTAGCTTTTATAAAATGTGAATGAGTATGATCAAAAACCTATAAACCGCCATTGTTGAAAATGAATAAATTTTTATTCTTTACTGTACTGCAGCTTTACGCGTCTTTACCGCTTACAAAAGCGCATCATTTACACATATGCGCAAAGAAGCGTAAATTAAAGAACTTTACGACGTTTACGTCACCTTTACGCGCAATGCAAGCATGCGTTTATTTTTAAGAGTCTTTACGCATAAAAACGCTTCATGTAAAGGACTGGAAATTTGACTTTTCATGCTGTGGGCCCCAAAATATAAAAGTTTGTTGAAGGTGAGTTTTCACCTTTAGCTGTCCTGATTGGACGTACGACTTTCACTCACTATAGTGAATTTAAATCGTACGTCCAATCAGAACAATCAAGTTTCAAGAAACATCGTTCACGTCTCAGATTGGTTTATAGCAGTAAGCGAACAAATATTTACTAAATGGAATTTCGTCCGTGCGTAAATCTCAGAATCTGTAAATATTCGAGCGCTCACGGCATGTACTAAAACAAGGAACACCGGAAAACCGGAACGCCGGCACACGGAACACCAGGACAACAGAACACCCTGAAAATGACAGATGTACTATATTTTTTTAACACCTACGTATAAATTAATATATATCTTGCTTTTTAGTGATATACCCTCAGAATTTCAAACTCTCTTTTTCATCAAAGCAGCCTAAGCGTGTCAAAGATTACACAATAGACATATCATGACGCACATTAGTAGCGGTGATGAAATATGACCTGCTCACATCGTTTCATGTGAGATTCCAGCAAAACGATTTAAAACCAGTAAAATCTAAATTTCTATATTGAAAGCGTACATATTAGGTTTTTTGCTTCTCAAGCTGGCCCTCGTTGATGTCCCGTAAATGTGTTTGTAGGGAAGACTTCATTATGGGGTTATCAAAACGTCCTCGAATGTAGGCTTCATGTTTTCGAATTAAAGACCGTTTTCACTCTCGAATACCACATAAATAGTGTCTATTTTGCTGGTGAGGAGGGTAGCATGACAACCAGCAGAAATAAACACAAGACCCGTGCCGAAGGTCCGATGAGATCGCAAAAAGAATAATTAAGATCGAGATGTTTAAGATGAGGGTGTTCCTGTGTGGATGTATAGCTGTCCTTGGCATCAAGTATTTGCTACGTCAGAAGGGTCCGTACAACGTAGCGCCCGGCACATACTCAACATTTACAAGGCAAATTTAAACAACCGACCGGTTAGTTGAGTTGGTAGAGCTTCGGACTACTGTGCGGGAAGTCACGGGCTGGAGCCCTGGTCAGACCAACACTCAGGGCTGGGTTGTTCAAAGTTCGATTAGCACTAATCCTGGGTAAACTCTTAAGAAAACCTATAGAGTTAACCCTGGATAAGGACTAATCGAGCTTTGACCAACCGGCCCCAGGGTATTAAAATAATTGAAGAGAAGTTTCTGCCTTTGTTAGACGTTGTTGGACGTTAGTCCTTCGTCCGAAACGTCAGTTTTCTCTACTATTATTCTGTCACTCTAGAAACACCGGCGCAGTCCTATTTAGTATTTTGTACTAGTTTTTACCTATTCATGCACTCATGTTTGTAAAGTCCCCCAAAGAACAATTACAAACAGTAACTGAAAAGCCGCGAGGGGAATTACTTTATAATTCTACACACTCTATTCAAGCAATTGGAGAGTTTGCTTGAAATTGCTTCAATTTTTAGCGACTGTCGCTATCTTGGCACAAAAAGCAAAAACATAGACACAATGCTATTGTTTCAAGACCTTCACATCGAACTCATGCTTTCGTCATGACCTACTATTGTCATTGCGCATCGAGTACTGCGCATGTTGCTGATTATGTTTACAACTGAACACTTTCAAAGGCCGATCGTTTTTAATGAAAAACTGTTCAGAAACAGGCAAATTTATCGATTATCCATCTCCCATAACATTTTTCCTGCAAGAAGGACATTTATGTGATTTTGTTCATAAAACAGCTTCAAAAGCGACTGCTATGTGATCACTGAACATATTTCCTAAGGCGCCATCTTGAAATAAATCTCCCACGATGCATTGTTAGTCCATCTATACTGTCTGTGGATTTTTGTGCACTTTTCGCTAATTTTTGTGCGTTTATAATTAATATCTTATTAAAATGTGCGGGTACTCCTATATAATTCATGCATTTAATTATGCGAGTTGTGGTTTAGGAGATATTTCTTTTAGAAATTAAAGCTATATGACAATGAATGATTTTTCCCCTTCCAATTACAAATTGCCTTATTTGTAATATTTGATGACGTATAACTCATTAACGTGCACGGTGACCCCAATTTTTTTTTTCAATTTATGAGGTACTGAACTGAAATACTCGACCGAGAGATATTTACTAAATAAGTTTTTTTTAATCTACGGAATACAGCCATCCTCTGAATAAAAGTTAACATTGATTTCTACTGTTGCGATCATTTGGTTTGAATAATAGTTGCTACGCTTTACTCTGGAATACAAGATTGTAAACATTAGTTTGGTAAGAAAATAAGCTTCAAGATAATTATTTTCGTTAAAAATAAACCTCATGTAATTTGTATCTGTGCAATTTACAAGAGAAAATGATAAGCCAAGGTACTGGATTTTTTGAACTATCGCTTATTTTTGGTACAAATTGTATCATATTATACAATGGGGAATGCCATTCTTTGTTAGCTTGTCGGATTCATAAATTAAAAAAAAAAAGATTGGCTAAGGCTTCGTGTTTTAAGCTCTATCTTGCTATTGACCTCTCCTGCGCACATGATAATTGCCGTAAAGTATCCATCTCTTTCTACCTGTTCGAGTTAATGTCCGCGATAGATCTTGCCAACGTATTCTTATGATTCAGGCAAGTCCCTAGCCTTCTAATATACACAGCTTACGAGTATGTTAATGGGTTCAAGGTAATGCAATCGTGTATTCGCGCACATCCATTTTGCACATTAGTGCGCGCACTCAAATGCTTGGAAACTCAGTGTATGGTGTCCCTGTGGCGCAAAAAAGATATCGTGCCTGAACTCTTTTTCAAAACAAACCATCTTCCTTCTAGTGGCCCGTTAAAGTCAAACTCATTCTCGTATCCAGTGCAGGGATACACAGAAATAAATCATATAAAAGATTCCTTGACAATTACCTGATTTGCCATGTGATTGAATTGCATTCTTTGTGCCTTAGAGGACTGGTAACCACTGAAAACGTTAAACATATTATTTCATTTTTGATTCTTTGGTGCATTATTTTTTCAGATTGTTCTTTTAGTTTGTTTCAATCTTTTTTTCAATTTTTTTTAACCGTACTTAACTTTATTTTAATACATGTAGTCTTAGGTCGTTCTGTATCATTTTAGCTTGAAAACTGCTGCTCGCTCCGATATAAGACAAAAATTGTCCAAATTTACAATTAAAAATCTCAGTATATGGAATGAATAAATTACACGATGGAAAATGCTTGTACGATTTGTATGCACTCGTTCATCCTACTAGAACTCGTTCGTTTTCTCAGTGCACATAAAAACCCGTACGCGCGCATTCTCCATTGAGTAATTATACCTTGGCTTAGCTGATTAAGCTTAAGTGAGGACACTCCAACTGTGAACACTTTGTGCTTTTTTGACACTTTTCACCAACATGCATTCTTTGAGTTAAACGATTTGAATGTTCAATTTTATAGAGGAATTGAAAAAGTGGAAAGCTCATAAAATAATAGGTTAAATAAAGACAAGTGTTCGTAGTAGAAGTGTTCTCCATGTAAACAATGCTTTTACCATAGACAAGGTTCTGCACGTGCTGGCGTTAGTATATAAGTGGGTAAAGCTTTGGACTAACAAATTTATAACAAAACCAAAGCTGAAGATACGTGCGCCAGAAAGACGCATATTTTACTCGTTATATGAGAAACATCGTCCACCACTCCTACAAAGAACGTAATTAAGATACGAAAGTTAAATGTAAACGATTAATGTAGAATTTGCCATCCATCAGGGTAGAAACATGACGAGCCCCGTACCAGAGATTTTGGACTCACCGTTATTGACATTGTGGTTAGCTATAGGTGTTAATAAGATTAAAATGTCATGCATTGATTGCCATTACTATATACATATTTTAGTCACTGTCAACATTCTCTTTCAAAGGATAACTCTATAGTTGGCATTGAAATAGTTTGGGCGGTTTTTTCGAACTGATATACAATATCAGTGTCATTCCTCTCCAGTGCGTTCTGATGTTTTCGGTCATATGTAGTCGGACGTGTTGATGTTTCATGTAGTTTTTTCGCCGAAACTAGACTCCTTGGTGTTATGGTAAGCTCTCTCGACAGATATATGCATTGTTTAAAGAATTTAAGTTGTACTTGCTGATCTGTGTCAACAAGATGGTAGTCGTGTCCCGATAGAATGATTTTTTGGTGACAATGCCAGTAAGCAAGGAGGCAAACGTAGCCACTTAATTTGGTATAATTGGTAGTCTGTGCAATAAGAAAGGGACCACTGTGTCCTGGGATACAGACGGCCATTAGATCGATTTTACTTACTCCCTCCAAATTGTCCCGCCAAAAGGTACCACCGTCGACATCGACGGCTTGTGAAACGACGAAAATTACATGCTTCGATTTCGTATAACAACATCGATTCCATTAGTTTGATTTTGTTGAAAATTGCTATGGCTTTCTTGTTATTCCTAAGTGCTTTTAAGCAACAGAAACACTTGGTTGACACGACTGTGGTTCTGTGAGACAAGACCGATAGCATTCTTCGATAAGATTTCGTATAACAACATCGATTACATTAGTTTGATTTTGTTGAAAATTGCTATGGCTTTCTTGTTATTCCTAAGTGCTTTTAAGCAACAGAAACACTTGGTTGACACGACTGTGATTCTGTGAGACAAGACCGATAGCATGCTTCGATAAGATTTCGTATAACAACATCGGTTACATTAGTTTGATTTTGTTGGAAATTGCTATGGCTTTCTTTTTATTCCTAAGTGCTTTTAAGCAACAGAAACACTTGGTTGACACGACTGTGATTCTGTGAGACAAGACCGATGGCATGCTTCGATTTCGTATAACAACATCGGTTACATTAGTTTGATTTTGTTGGAAATTGCTATGGCTTTCTTGTTATTCCTAAGTGCTTTTAAGCAACAGAAACACTTGGTTGACACGACTGTGATTCTGTGAGACAAGACCGATAGCATGCTTCGATTTCGTATAAACATTGTGATTACATTTTTAATTTTGTTGGAAATTGCTATGGCTTTCTTGTTATTCCTAAGTGCTTTTAAGCAACAGAAACACTTGGTTGACACGACTGTGGTTCTGTGAGACAAGACCGATGGCATGCTTCAACGAAATACTTTACGAACTGTATGTCTAGCTCTTGATAAAAAGTTATATTATAGCAGTGGACTTTGTATTTTGTATATGTATATAAACATCTAAAGTTTTGATATATGTATTGTGCAGTACGTGCATGTAATGCATATAGTACCTATTTGTATATTTTATATGATATGATTTGATGCACTATGATATGTATACATAAATGTAAAGATTTAATATTCGAATTCGCCCGTTATGAGAAAGATTCAAAACATGGCTTATATAATCGATTTCTTAATTGATCTATACAACCGTAACATTAATAATGACATAAATCAGCCGATTAGATGTTTTACAATATCTCTCGTTTTGCAAAAAAATGTATCTCTGTTATCGAGAGCTTTTCTCATGATTTGTTTTGTCATTGATTTGCTGCTTGCAACACTACTAATCCTTAAGTAATGACAGACATCAAACATATATTGTAATCATTAGAGCTTTTTTGCATTCCTCTTCACGCCTAGAACACACAGTAAATTGGTTTTGCGGTCAGTTTGCGACGCCTTGAAGGCCTCGCAAAAGTTCAAAATCTCTGGTACGGGGCTCGTCATGATTTGTCGCCGAAATGTTGAAGAAAACAATAAATTCCTTCAATCAAAATTACCTTTTCAGTTTAAAGATCGACGAACGCGAGAAATAAACGCTGATTACTGGCAAAAACTTTACATTTTGAGCTTTCGTTTGTTATAAGGTTTGGTACTTTATTGATAAGCATAAAACCAATCAAAGCCTGACATCGTTCGACTTCGCCGAGTATTGATAAAAGATCAAACAAATACGCTGGCAAAAGGGTTTTATTAATTCGAAATGTTTATTTGATTGCATTCAAAATCCAGCAAACAACGAATAGATGTTTTACCGATGTTCTCCATAAGCAATCATAATAAGTGATCATTTCCGGTGAAAGGAATTCTGGTACCGTTTTGATATTCTGATTGCCTCTCGTGAAAATAATGAATGAAATATAAAAAGTCCAAAAAAGCAGTCACAAATGTTACCTAAATATCAATCTTTATTGTTGAGCAACATTTAATCACAAAAGTAAAGTTTTCGAGCGATTTTTGATCGTTTTTTGACACCTCCTATAAATTTCGAGATTTCAAACTCAACGGGCAACACAGGGAACCCGGCGATGGGTTGCCTATGTCAGTTGCATTGTCGAGGCTGCAAAAAAGTTCTTGCCGAGTGTTTATAAGGTAATTTCTATTGATCACGAACTCAACACATCTTCGTTGCTCATTTTGGAGACAAAAATTAACTTTTCTCTTCTGTAGAGCGAAGGAAATCGCCTTATCCAAATTTTGGATTAAAGGCGTGCGCAGTAGAAACCGGAACTCCAAAATCAGAGCTGAAAATTCAATTTCCCAAAGTCTTTTGTTTCTCGACGCTGGTCAAGAGGAACGAAGGCTTTGGGAACGAGATTGTACTGAAATAGGATCACTTCCCTGCTCTGCTCGCCCCAGGCTCGCTCCACTGCGGCAGCAATAATATTAATGTCATAAGTCACGTGACCTGGTGAAAAAAAAAAAGTATATATATATATATATGGTGGATTCAACCATTTGAATCAAAAGTGGAACATCCTACCTCATTTGATTTTTATATGTTCTTGGCAATTATATAGAAATGGCATCAATAGTCATGTGACTCTGATTCACACAGCAACGTGATTCAGCAAACTGGGACCTGATTGTGGAATTAGATCATGGAAAGTCTGTGGAATCTGTTTTGGAGCATGATAATCAGCGTTGAGTTTCTTTTGAAATTTGTAAACATGTAGTAAAAAGGTCGTGAGATCAATATCCATCTGGACTATTAATGTTGCTCTTATTAAAATACGATCACATTCACATTATTCTGAACTTGAACTTGCCGCTATTAAAATAAGGGGATTTCGTGAGGTCATTTAGTAGCTTGGCGAAGAGATAAGTATCGTCCCTGCGTGTCAGAGGCCTCTTTCTTGCTGTAATCCTCCGTTTAACTTTCAATACACAATGATGTACTGATCCTATTAAAGCACGTGACTTATTCCAGTTTCATTCTGTACGTGTTACAGTACTCGATGGTTGTAGTATTACTGGTACTGAAAACGACCCTACCGGAACCTAGTGGGATCGCTTATCAAACGTCACTCTGTCGGAACACTCGAAATTAGAATAGGCGACAATAGATTATTTATAATATCAGACATGTGATCCTTGAATAAAGCATCTATTTTATTTGATGTTCTGTTATTTACATTACAAACAATACATTCAGATAGCCTCATTTACTTCCGTGTAGTGTAGTCTGTATTCTTAAAATAACTGTATTGTTCGTGCTTAGAAATATGAACTGAAGGGTTTTGTAAATGACTAATAACCTCTATTAGTATTACTAGTATTGACTAGTGAAAGGTTTTACGTCAGTTTTGACTGTAAGGTCAAACCTAGTTGATGACGTCACGGCAAATGGTAATCAGTAACTACTAAATGCGACTTGTTAACTGCTTTAATCTCCAGTTTTCACCAAGAACAATATTTAAAGGTAAGACAGGCTCGTAGTACAGCCATTATCAACGAGAGTTTGGAACGTAACAATCTACGTAAGGCATCAAGCTTTAATTACTGTATTGTGTTAGGACAATAGCGAGTATCCTATTTACTGCCCATCTGGTAGACCCATATATTTATATTGATTTCTTATAGTAGCAGGATTGAGTACAGTGGACTAATAACAAGTCGAAGCAGCAACATATTGAGAGAAAATGAATTATGTTTTATATGCGATGGTAGTATGGATCCCATTGGCAGCCAGTCTTCGTAAGTCTGCATTTGATCGAATTGAAAGAATCAATTCGCGATACGGTAAGTGAGAGTAATTGCGTATTTCTTTACTTTTAAATTGTGTGGCAGCGTCCCGAGTAACAGTAATGGTAAAAGCCGTTTATCTGGCGAATTTAAATACAGTTTCATTGTCTTTTAAACTCATGATGGACCGAGCTTCTCAACTTTCATTTGTTACTATGTTGTTATTGGGTATCATATCGCACAATACAAACACCAGAAAAATTAAAATAACGTTTTTTTATTATTCTACAAACGAAAGTTGTGGTGTATTGTAAGTTGTTTAACTTCCATGGTTAAAGTTACCATCCCTTGGCGTTCGATGACAACTGTTGTGGTTGAGATTCCTAGTCTTTAGTTCATGTAAATATGATCCGCTACAGTCATATGACATGCAAGTTCAGCAATCAAATAACTATGGGAGATGAAAAAAGTAAATTTTAATTTCAATAACCAAAACAAGTCAAAAAACATGTTTAATTTATACTTTTAAACAATGTATTGTTACGGTTGTTGTTGTTGTTGTTATTATTGTTATTATCATTATCATATTATTGATATTGTAAAAAGAACAGTGTCTTACAAACTGGTTTCTGTTCTAATGTCTGGTTGCAGCAGCCCACCATAGACTGATTGTTGTCATTATAATCATTAGTTATTTATTAATTTATTTATCTATTTACGATAATTTTTATTTTCGTCTAAGTACACATACAAGTAAGAAACATGTGTTATTGAGGTTTGAAGGCCCAGTGGAAGATAAGTTTATTGCCAAACTCATTTATTCTAAAAATTTTCTCCTTCTTTTAAAGTTACCACTAAACACTACCATAAAAAAAAAATTCGTGAAATTTGCAATAATTGGTTGAAATGCAAAATCCATTTACGGAAATTTAATATCAAAATGTAATTTGTTAACCCTCTGGTTATGTATCTAAGCAGGCTCGAGGCCGATGTGGTTGTTTTCTTCCTTATATAGGCCTATATTTTATTGGTTAAAAAAAAACTACCATCTCTGCCAAGAAGCATTTGACGAGAAAGTACAGATATTTCCGATTTCCGATTTCCCTCGCTACCGTGACACTATTCAATCTAATATTTCCGGTTTCTATGGAACCAAAGAATGGATTGAACTCGCTCATACAGAGCACAATTATTGTCATTCCAAATGTTTTGAATTACCTTAATACCTCAAGACAGTATAAGATAAGAGAAAGAATCGCTAATTATGGTCGTTTATTTCTATCATGCCCCGCTTTAATCAGAATAAAGAAGAATGATGTTAAAGCTTTTTGAAAGTAATTTTGTTTTGTATTTACGGCCTAGCATTTCGATAAGCTCTTTCTTCGAATAATAGCCCAATACACAGGGAGGTGACATGATATATATTCGTTCACTTGTGGTCACGTTTTCACGTCCAAAAATGTCCGATTAGGCTATATATCGTCGTGTTTCCGATCCGAGCGGCTGTGATGCTGAACCCGTTACTTTATACTTCATGTCACGACCCCGAAAACCTGCGATTCATTTCATTACCTTTTGCTCTTTGATTGCTTTAAATAACTAGTCTGAGATTTAGGGTTCTTTGGAGGACCTTGTTCGTTCACCAAAGAGCTTTCTTTGTACAAAGTATTGTAAAGTCGAATGATGCCATTTTTATCCTAACCTTACATTCACATCACAGCAGCTGCGACTGAGGGCAAAACAACTAACAAATTGTTAGTTATAGAAAAATGTTGATATTATTCAATTTTATTTGGCGGTTGGAATAGAATTAAGTCAAAATTCACACGTTAAATAATAACAGACGAAAACACCCCGTCCACCCACCCATATTATTATCATTATTATTATAGCATGGTAATCTTAGGGGTTTTCTATTTTATCTTCTTGCCAAAATATCCCCTTTCTTTCTCGGATGAATATACCATTCACAATCCCAGCTGACTAGAACCCTTGTGTGTGAATATGGTATAGGTTTAGTAATGCATATTGACGCCCTGGGCTTCCTAGGCTGGGCCCATGACTAATCGACCAACAAACTGCTATGGAATTTTATTTCTCTAAGTGTCTTTGAACGATATGGAAGTTTATCATTGTAAAACATCGTTTATCAATAGAAACAATACATTATTGTGTAAATTTATGTAAAGACGGTTACACTATATAGATTTATAGTATATTCCGAGTGACAAACTGACATACATTTCATAAAGTATATTATTGAAAAAAAGGAACCCGTGCCAACAAATGCCAAGCTTGATCGTACGCACAGATCAGTTATAAACTCTCTATACTCATATTACTAAAGCTAAATTGTAATATGTTCCAGTTGAAATATTTTTAGCCAGTTCAAAATTTTATATTTACCTACAAGTGCATATTTGATTTCTTTATAAAGTTTGAAATCTAAAATGGCAAATTAATATATACATTTGATAAGTAATATACAATATTCGCGTCCGATCTGTATGAGGTTTAAAACAGCTCGTTTGCAGATGCGCTGTGGAGACTTAATAATTTTCCTAATAATTTTCCTATGTCTTACTACTACTATTTCACATTTAGTGGCTTAAAATGCTCATAATTACCGCAGAAAATAGAAGGCGTATATTAAATTCAATGTTGGATTATTCTTTCTATTTTTTAGCTATTTATAATGATTCAGGAAGATTTTATCAAGTTGATATGAAAATTCCCTGGAAGATAATTGTCAAGGCTGGCGAGAAAGACGACCTAAACGCTGCTCTACGGCGAGATGATAACAACTTATGGCCCAATGGCATTGTTCCATACAAGCTGTCCTATAGCATAAGTAAGATATTATGCCATTTGTATGATTGGACGTTCTAATGATGCATTTTCAACATTTGTTCGGGTATTTGCTCTCTGTTTTTGCCATATATAAAGCGTATAAAATAAAATAAAAATGTCATAGTTATATGTATGGTTTTTTTCCGTTATTCTAGGAAGAAATGATCGAACTTATAAAATCCTTAAGAGTGCCATGGAAGAGTGGGAAAAGAAAACATGTATCAAGTTTGTGGAAAGAACGAATCAACCTGACTATGTTGAGTTTTATTATGGTGACGGGTAAGATGAATATTCATCGATTGAATAACCCACTAACTGACCAACTGACTGATATTGGTTTATTCTACTCTACTGTAGATGTAATTCAGATGTTGGACGTGTTGGTGGAAGACAGACAACGTCTCTTGGTCGTGGATGTGCTCATCATGGTATCATTGTACACGAACTTGGTCACGTGATTGGTTTTTGGCATGAACAAAACAGACCTGACCGAGATGCGCATGTCAAGATTGTGTGGGATAATATCATACCAAGTAAATATGCTTTAGCTTTATCATTCTTGATGGACATTCACCTAATCAAGATAGTTCAATAAGTTATAAACGTATACAGGATACAAGAGGACAACACTAGGGGGTTAAGCTTTTGTGACCTTTCAATATCTATATAACTCAGACAAATGTTCCATTTTCAACTGTTAGTAATTGATTTTTACATGCAATACGAAATCGTTTCGAGATCTGTTTTACATTACGAGGAATGTCAATCCAAAGCGGACTGGGGAGACTCTGATCATATGCTCGTCGGAATTTTTGAAAATGATTCCTAAAAGCTATACCAAAGTTTTATCCAGAAGGGCGTGGCAATATCTGATTTTTACCCCTAAAAGGTACCAACTCCAAAATTAAAATCAACCAAATGTGTCGAGTTAATCAAATCACCACCAGCCGCATCTACGTACGAACAATTGGACATGATGGTGCACAATTAAAATCTTGTTTTGAATATTTGCGATGGACAAAAACCTTCCCTATGAGGTATCAACTAAAGTTCTAGATGTCTGAAAACCTCCATTAAGACACCCTAAATTAAAGGTACAACGAGCACGCCCTGCCACTGATATATGGGAATCTAATCTAACAGTTCTATCTGTATTTCAGAGTTCCAGTTTGCCTTCACGAAGTACAGTCGGCGTAAAATCAACAGTCTCAATATCCCTTATGACTACTATTCAGTGATGCATTATGGGTCTAAAGCTTTTTCGAAGAACCAAAAACCAACCATCGAATCATTAAAACCAGGCATTACGGAGTTTGGTAATACACATATTAGTCCATATGATGCCAAGCAAGCTAACCTCCTTTACGATTGCCCAGGTATGTATTAGTATAGTTAAATTGTTAATTTATTATCGATAGCATAGTTTAGTATTTCAATTCCAAATTTATAGAAATTGATGATTTTTGTATCAATGTGCTCATTCATTCATTTGTTTGTTTATTCATTCATTCAGTTCTTGTTTTTTAATAATTCAAACAGTATACTCTTCAGTTGTCAAGTTTAACACATTTATATTTATTTATAATGCATTAATTATTTACTATCACAATTTTGCATGATTACTTGTGTTGCATTTATGATTAAATTATTAAATAATATTAAATAAACTATTATTATATATTTGTTTTTTGATTTCTTCTCATTCTTGTTCCATTGCCGCAATTAACTTTGCTTAAGTAGTCTAAACTTATTTATGATATTAATTAACAGGCCATCCTAAATTTCCCGAAGACTTTTTCTGGAGCAGTACTGGGCCTAGTGATCAAACATCACTATGTATACATATCAACGAGCCCCAAGACCCTCATAGTTGGCATGACAACTATCTCTGTCACAGAAGCGATCGCAAAAGTCCAGGCTTGAAATGGTCTCATAAAGGAGCTCTGAAAGGAATGTCTTGTATTCCTATCAAGGCAGATGGATCACAAAGCTATTGGGATGACAACTACTTATGCTGGCCACACGATAACCTCTTTAAGTTTATATGGAAAGCAGGGGTGTTTTCTCAGGATGAATTGACGGGGTGTTTGAATATTACTGAGCCAAATGATCCGATATGGAGTCAAAACCAGTATCATTTGTGTGTGGTACGAGATGAAAGCCCTATGGGTAAGTATAATGTGCAATTGATGCCTCTCATGTGTGCTGATTTTTGTTTGACGAAAATGTTGGTATTGTTTTTTATATCTGCTTCTTCTGTTGAAATTTACTTTTTTACACATTTGTTTATTTGATTTTCTGAAGAGAAACATAGCGACAGAGCATGGATAGCAGAAAATCGTTTCATAGCGGTATCGTAACCGTACCGTTTCCCACTCATGCAAAAATGACTAACACTCAAGCTCTACCATTCTTATTTTTTAGACGGTAAATGGGGAGAGTGGTCACCATGGTCATCTTGTAGTCGACAGTGCGGTGGGGGTATTCGTAAACGTCTCCGAACCTGTTCCGATCCTCCTCCTTCATTTGATGGGAAATCCTGCAGTGGACACTCCTTGGAACAAGGGAGCTGTAATGAGCGTCAATGTGAAGGTACAACTGCACCCTGTATATAGACGTCCCCTCCCCCTCTCCCTTAAGGAAAAGTGGTCTGAGAAGTCTTTTCCTGTTGAGGGGAGGGTAGAGAACGTCTGGAATCAGACTACGTTCATTTAGTAAAATCCAATGTATGTAATTAATTATATGCAAGGGATCAATGTATCTGTATGCCTTACCACAATATGAAGCTGTTCTCAGCCAGTTTTTAGTTAGCAGAAAATACAATATAAACATGAATAAATCTCACTTTTCATCAGCATGGTTATCCATGTAGATTAAGAGACGTGTGCGGTAAGTAAAACAGATTTGTAAACATTTTTCGTTGTTTTAGAGTGGCCAAGTTTTCCAGTCGACTTCACAATTGGTAACCACCAATATCCTCCTCCGCATAAAGTGTGCATTAGAACATATGAAAGACTAGATTATTTCAAATGGAAAAATCATCTTTTATGTACGCCTAACAATAAGCGAGATTTGGAACTACACTGGTCGGACAGAGGCCCTATCCAGGGAAAACTGTGTACTCGTATATATGTTCCAAAAGAAGTCGCGAAACGCAAAGGAACATGGGATGATAACTATTTATGTATGCCAAGTAATGATGCTCCTTACAGGTGAGAACCACATGTTCAATAATCAAGGTAGACTTCCTCATTTCTGGAATGGTGAAAATCAGGATCGGGACTATTGTGCTATCCTAAACAATAAACAGCAGAATTTAACCCAAAAACAAAAACATCAAATCTTTACCTTCATAAGATGCAGAGGTTTTTTGTTATTGTTGAGGTTCTTTTTTTTTATGGACATGCCTTGTAAATTGCACGCCCTTTTCCAACATGTAGCACCTAGAAATAGAAAGAGGGCATAATAAAAGAATTGACACAAAGAGCGAGTTTGTATCCCTTATTTGGATGTCCAATTAGTGCAATCAAAGGGCAGACAAATAAACTATGATCAAAAGGCATACCATTACCATTCAATAGAAATACCCAACCAAAGTAAAGCAAACCTTTACAGCTAGAGCAAAATCATTACAACAGTGTATTTTGCCAAAGCCAACCTTCATATTTGTCTATGTATTCACATATAACTTATTTATCTTGTTATATTCAGATTTCGATTCTCTGCCTCTGGTCCTATTGACAATGCTAACTGTATGCGATGGTTTGCTAATGAAGGCAGAGATGGATGGGATAGGACCTACCTTTGTGCTGAAAGTATCTCAGCAGGATGGTCGTCGTGGTCTACTTGGTCATCGTGCAGTAAGACATGTGGTGGTGGATCTCAAACAAGACAGAGAACATGTTCTCATAATGCTCTTGATAAGAGATACTGTGTTGGACCCAAACGGGAAGATAGGCGATGTAACATCATTAAGAAGTGTCCAATTGGTAAGCAACATGGATAAAAACACTAAAACTTCTTGAAAAGGAAAATTATCGTTATATTTTTTTTTATTATGTTTGTATATTTTTTTTATTATGTTTGTTTGTTTGTTTGTTTGTTTGTTTGTTTGTTGGTTGGTTGGTTGGTTGGTTGGTTGGTTGGTTGGTTGGTTGGTTGGTTGGTTGGTTGGTTGGTTGGTTGGTTGGTTGGTTGTTGGTTGGTTGTTTGATTGGTTGGTTGTTGGTTGGTTGGTTGGTTGGTTGATTGGTTTTCAGGTTGGTTGGTTTGTTGGTTGCATTATTGTCTGGTAACATATTTTACTAGATGTTTGATGCGAAACAGACCAGATTAATAAAAGTTGTTTTCTTATTTTCCAGCGTGTGGTGGCAAACTGGTTGGTGATGGTGGTCAATTTACCTCTCCTCATTATCCCAACGATTATCCTGACAAGAGTGACTGTATATGGGTCATCCAAGTTGCTCGTGGAAAAACCGTCTCTTTACATTTCAACTACTTTGATATAGAAGGTACTGATGGTAATCTCCCTAATGTCTTTAAGAACTCCTTTTACTAAAAACATGCTTTTCTCAGTAAGAGTGCATCAATCCCCATATCCAAACTGTGTTTACACACAGACTATATGAGAAGTGTATAATTCAAATAAACCATTTTGTAAAATAACGCTGTGTTAAATGACTGTCCACTTGTTCGAAGTGCAATAAATCAGTGATAGCATCTAACGATGAAATGTCGCAAACTGAAAATGAAACTGTTTGCGTTTGTGTTTCTCATTTTATTTCAAAATCAAGACTGGCAATAAACTAGGCAGCAATTTCATTATTGTTCAACAGTTGTTTAATTAGATGAAGCTTTTATGTTGAGATGATGCTTAAATTATAAAATTTGTGTTTTCCAACTTAATTTGATATGTTGTTCTATTTTCTCAGGTCCATCATGTCGATATGATTTCCTAACTGTTCGCGATGGTCCCAGTGAAAGCTACCCTAAATTGGGCACTTACTGTGGCTCACAAAGGTCATTAGCGACAACAGTCAAATCAACAGGAAACTATTTATGGGTTCGATTTAGGAGCGATGATCGTATCAACCATAAAGGTTTTGATATATCATGGTCAGCCATCGCCGACTCCCAAGTGCAATCACCTAGGCCAGGCCCTTCTAGTAAGTACTTTTATAACTTTAGATATCATATTGGTTGCGTTGACAGTACCATGATGACAGCGTACAATAATAAGAGAATTGTCTGAAGAGCTGTGCTGATTAACAATCAAAATGCAGTACAAAGGAACTTTCTAGGATCTCAAAATCGTCACGCAGCTTAAGCAAAATTGACGTACTGTCAAAGAAAACTGATTCCTACAATCATAAATTTCTTTGAAAGTTTTCATTTTTATAAATTCTTGCCAAGTGAATGATATTTATCCAAAAGAAAAAAACTTCACGGTATTACATGTTTTTGAGTGCACTTTTATGTTGTAAGGTCAGTATATTAGCAAGCAACTAGTCGCAGTCCCCAGTCATCTGCTCCTAGTTTTGAGAATGCCCAATATGACAAAACGCTACATGGCAAAACACTATTTTTGGCAATGCATTTATTTCTTGTTTCCGTCTTTTCCTTTGCAGGATGCGGAGGCATGGTAACAAAAAACCAAGGTTCTTTGACAAGTCCCTCGTTTCCAACAGCATATCCACATAATGTCGATTGCACGTGGGTTATCAGGGGATTAAAGGGTAAAAGACTTCACGTGTGGTTTGATCATTTCTATATCGATACCACACACCGATGTCAAGGAGATTATGTTGAGATAAAAGATGGTGAATCTTTTAAATCACCGACTCTGGGAAGATTTTGTGGCAGCCAAACTCCTGGTAATTAGATAATGTTGGTTACACCTGTTTTTCAAAAGCAGCGCCTGCGCAAATGTGATAATCGTTTTCATATCTATGCTTGCCTTTTCGTTTGCGAAGGCTCTTTTGCATACGATTACGTCTGCGTTTTCGCTTGCGTTTCTAGTAAAAACCGGGCTTTAGAAGCTGGACTTCTAGAAAGCCGATGAAGTGCGCTTTCTTGAGTCCTTTATTTTCAGTTGATATTCTTTTTATGAGTATTTATAAAAATCTGCTACAACCTACGCGAATAGAAAAATGTCGTTCATATTCGAGAGGGCTCCATAGGCCTTGCTGCTTCAGCTTCCCTCACGCCAAAATCATTTTTACTTCACTAGGCATCTGCAACTTTTATTTATCTGAATTTTGTTTATTCTAAATTTGTGAGAAGCTTATAAAAAAGAGCTTGAATTATAGTAAGTATGAAGTTATCCAATTGTTTTGTTTGTTTGGTTCAGCTCCATTCAAGAGTCACTCTAACAGTGTACGGATTCAGCTTCACACCGACTCTACTCGACACCACCGTGGGTTCAGAGTGCGCTGGAGAAGTGTTGATCTACCTCAAGTCGTACCTCCTCCTACACCACCATCTAGTAAGTACCAACTTAAAATAGCTGAAACCTCTCATGCATGCTCACGTCTAGGGCTGTAAAACAGTTGTTGTTTAGCAAGATAGAATAAAAAATAAATAAATTGGCCGCGGTTTCATATTCAAAAAGGGACTGGGTTCTAGTCGAGAAAAATACAAATTATTGAAAGCATTCTATCTTTTTTTTTGAATCATTAACAATTTGAGACCACATTTAAAGGGAACATGTTAAAACGAGTAAATGATGAACGTTTGGTTAAAATCGGATAAATACAGATAAATTTATTGGGACTTGTAGTGGAGTGTCCTTCCAAAAAAGTTTTCGTTCATAAATTCAATAACTACACAATATCTAGCAAATGAAATGAAATAGCATAGTCATGATGTTTATCTTTATGTTTTCCTTATGTGAAGATGTTTTTTTAAAGAATTATGCTTAGTTTAAGAAGACTAGGACCCAGTCCCTTTTTCAATATGAAACCGGCCAATAGAATAAATAAATAAATAATTGCATAAGTCTAGAAAAGAAATGTCTGGTATTGGTCGTATTTTTATCACTATCAACCTTTAATTGTATTCTTATAATAAAAAACCTCTTATATTGATTAAATAGCATAACGGTAGGTGGTGAATCAGGAATTTATGTATGACGCCATCCTCCAATGCTGCACCTCCTGGATTGCTCCTGTAAATACAATACATCTATATTCCTAAAAAAGGTTTTTTATTGTTCTTTGTGCTAACAACAGAATTAAAAAGTGATTTATAAGGGTTTTTTAACTTACATAATTGCACATAACACTCTATAAAACGTTGTTAGCGAGAATATAAAATGATGATTGTCAAATACAAATAAACAGCAAGCGTCTATGGCAACTTTCCGAATAAGATACTGTAGAACATGCAACAAGCCATCACTGAGGTCATTAAGGTTATCACTTTACAGAGCCAGCACTAATCATTTGCTACAATAGATAGCCGCCTGTGTTCTGGTACGATTATGAGCACTGTGCGATGCTTATTCTAGCAAGATGTCAAGATAGCTGGACAGACCCTCGATCGCTTAAAGTAAAATAAGTGTTCACTGTAAAAGTATGCTTGTTTTTTGAAAGGTTCCTATCGATTGATAACTTGATATCTGCCTATAAAATACGAACTTCAAATGTTTCTGTGATTAGGTGCACATAGTAATTGTCGTTTTTTTTCCTAGGAAAGTGTCCCGTTGGCTGGGTGCAACGACAATTTAGAGATCAATCTACCAATTGTTATCTGGTAAAACGAAATAAAGCCACATGGACGCAAGCGTGGTGGGACTGTAAATATAACAATGCTGACCTTTTATGTCTGACTAGTAAAGAGGAAGAAAACTTTGTAATCAATGATTTAAATCGCAAGTACAGACTTGGCAAATCAGTTCTATGGCTTGGTATCAACGATCTTGCAAAGGAAGGTGTTTGGGTGTGGTGTGAAAAGTAAGAGCTAAAACTATTTACAAACATCCATGCTTTCTAACTCTGACTTATTATGATAATTCACAAGACGTTTTGACCATACTATGATCTTCATCAGTTGCTTCAGTTGAAAATGGTATTGTGCGAGATAACATTAAAAATCACCACCATGCATAATAAACATCACCATCATTTATGAATCTTTTTTTAGGACCAATAACTCGTACAACAACTGGGCACCAGGTGATCCTAATAATGGTGGTAATCTAAGAAATGAAGACTGCGGTGTTTTAAAAGCCGACGGGCAATGGAACGATTACCCATGCGATAGCAAATTTAGATATGTATGCAAAGCTAAAGCACGTAAGTAAACGTTAACAATGATGTATTAATACAGTATTTGCTGTAGTCGTATCCCTTAAGGATATGGTGCTATATAAAGACTGTATATATTATTATTAGTATTATTACATTTACTACACATGACACTTAGACCAAATGTAATTGCTGTCGGTGCAAAATATCAATCGATGGTGGGTTTTTATTATCCTTCGCGTCATAAAGAGTACGTGTTCTCTACTGCAGTTAGTCTGCTTGGCCTAGCTCTCGGGGAAGAGAGGGGAGGGGAAGAAGTAAAGAGGTGGCAAGGCAATGTGTTGTTCGTCAGCTCTGTTTCAGCATTGTACATTAGAAGCCAGTATGCAATGTTGAACCAATTGCCGGCCACTGTAGTGCCACAATCGCACACTATATATATATTGATTACTAAAAAAATGCATGCATGCTCGCAAATTTTAGTACAATACAACACTTTCACAATAACCTAAATATCTAAATATAGTTTTGGGATAGAGTGCAAACAATATCTCTGTGAAACACTAATTACTAAATAGTACAAAATAGTGCTAATTAAACAAAAGAAAACAATAGAATTTGCATAAAATAGCACTATTTAGTAATACTAAAGTTTCACTGATTAATTATTTGCACTCTACGTTTTGTGGTGAAAATAAGATAAGTTGTGTTTCAAATACAAATGATTTCACACAGGGTTCGTACATTCTTACATTATCAAAAGCCATGTGTATTATCCTCTCCTTTCTTTTTCTTTTAGCGTCAACATTAAGCAAGCAAGAAAGAAGAAGAATATTATAAAAACAATTTGATAAATATATAAATATATATATTGTATATTGAATTTCTTTATTTAGTGGCGGCATTTCCACTTTTCAGCAGCTATTAACTCCTAAACATAGCATCGAATCAACCGAATAAATGCAGATCGGTTTGAGCTGAGGACTTTAGAGTACACCTAGCAACGCACGGCGCAAAAATTCAGTTATGTAGATTTTAATGATTCCACATGCAGAAAATTACTCTGCGTGCAGAGCAACTTTTCTCCCCCGCTTAAAAAGAGAAGAGAAAAGGAGAAAAGTGGCTCTGCACGCAGAGTAGCAGAAAATAAATCAATTAAATATCTTCAAAAACAGTGTTCTATTTTGTGTACAAGTTCTAATTTGTTTACAACTTCTAAATTGTGGTTGGCTGGCTTGTTGGTTGCTTGTTTTCCTAATGACAACACATACCCTTGGCTCCAAGAAAAGTAAATAATGCATGATGCTAAACTTGATTCTGGTAAAATCCTACAACAGTAAAATAGCCATTCCATGATTTATACATGACTTTAATACCTACATTCTCTTGACGTCATAAATTAAAATCTAAAGCACAAGTGCGTCAGCTTTGTCGAGCACGATGTAGTCACTGCGGCAGCCAAACTAAATGATTAGTAGCCAATCATTTTTGTTTTGATTCTTGCAATACTGTTTATCAACATCTAGATATCATTTTCATCAAACTAAGAGAAACGTCTCGCCACCTGAGATAAATAGCTCGTAGTCAGCAATATATGCAACAATTTCAATGATTTCAGAGAAAATTAGGAGATATAGGCATAGCTGAATGGTAAACGCACGACCGAAAGTAATTGTGGTCAAAAACTTGCTATGAATATATTACTACAGTTCATGTATCAATCACGACCATCTATCGTCGCTTTGTTCAGTCAGTACCATTGGTTGGTTTATTTGCTGTTTATCTCTCAGTGTTGTGAAAATGTTTATTTCGATCGGTCGCAAAGCTAATGTAATGTAATGTAATGTAGTGCTTATATAGCGCATTTTCACCTAATGTCTCAATGCGCTTTACAATCTTTAATATTTATAGGTAGTATGTAATCCGGATTTACAAGCATGAGGTTGATTAGTAATTAGTATGTATTGGTGTAGGCCTATCACCGAGGATGGTCGTACCTGCGTCCTCAGTCGTTCTTTTACGTCCCCCCGTTAATGGTTAATGTAAAAGCTAACTCCTTCTATCCTCTATGAATCGGTATTCCATCCGACAGCTTTTTTTTTTTTTTTTTTGTTTGAACGCGGTATTTGAAACGTTAAATGAAAATGACTGTTCTTCCGTCGACATTTATCATCTCAATTGAAGACCATGACGTGATGAATGGGAATGATTTAAAAAAAGCCGGGATATCAATAATTGTTTGACATTTAATTTTGAGTCTTTCCATTAAAATGTTTGATCTGTTTTCCGTGGATTTGGCATAATACCGATAAAATGAATTAATACTCATAGTTTGAGATCGGATGAGATTTTTGAAAGTGATTTTTCATAGACAGCGTACGTTTCCAATGAGTTAATGGAAAGCCAAAAACAGACTACAATCCTTGAAATCAAAAAGGTATTTGACCATGAAAACAGGATGAATAAAAACTTTGTAGATAAATCTATAATTAGCAATTTGCGAAATTCAAAAGATTATCAATGAAATCAAAAGCCATTTGTACCTGACAGAGTCAGATATAAAATGAAGACAAGTCCGAAAAAACTTATAATTGACATGATGTTCTTTTATTGTAGTATATTTCGATCTACGTTTAGATCATTTTCAAATAAATTAGAGGTCAAAAGATTCGTGTGTTGCAATAAAAAATAGTAAAAGCGAATGAACAATGTATCTTTTTTATGAAATTTTGGAGTCATTTTCGTATGAGTGGGAAACAGTACCGTATTGTATCGTAGACGTCGGTAATTTCTTACAAAACACTCGACTTTTCTGCAGTATCGTAGCATTATTGTATCTACACCGTATCTCACTTAATTGTAAGAAGACGACTCTAGGCAATTGCAATCGAACCACCTATTTTCGCTATTCTCATGCTATTTACCCAAGTCACCCGAAGGCAAAGCCGTTATGACGTAATGTACTTCCGTAGCATTTACAATTGTACAAAACCCTGAAAGAGAAGTTTACGACTCGCGAAATAGCCATTAACTGTTCATTAGATGGGTTGGAAATAATTTTCTCTATACATAGAAAGCTATTTTAAAAATCTAATAACGTCCACGAATCAAAATTGCCGAGTTTTGATTGTACTCATAAATACAACGTTTTAGAAACGTTAGCCTAATTTGTTTCTTTGACGTTCACTTTCACTCAGATTAGTCACTGCATCATTTTTAACCAACTGAGCCCCTCCCAGGGGTGCATGGGAGCATGGTCATATATATTGAGGAAATGGGATAATTTCAAATTACTTTTAGAGAACAAAGGAACTTTGGAACAGTTTTAGGAATTTTAGAGAACATAATTAAAAATGAAATGATTTTAATAATGAGGAACAAGCGATAAAACGAGAAAAAAAAGAACAAGGAAACATAGGAACATGATCCTCTACCCCCTCCCCGCCCACCTTCTAGCTATTGGTACTAATAGCTGGTATAAAACTGATCGGTGAGTTGTTTCCTAAAACGTTTCAGTCCTGGTTTGTTTGTTTGTATACCAAATTTGCTTTAAAGCAATGTTTAACGACTTCAAATTGACATTGTGACTCGCACATTTTGATTATTAAAAAAAAAAACTCAAAGACGATATAGTGAGACCTCGAAACAAACGTACATTATTGAAATGTACTTCTCTTCCATTTGCACAAAGTTTCTATTAGTTTGATGTCCCTCGCGTGACATAACTTTAATAGAAATGTTCACTAATTTGCGACATTTGATAGTGAATAAAATGTGCAGCCGATTTATCGATCATCTGCGCTCGGCTGATGGAGCACCGATAATTCAACTCAAGAAAAAGTCCACAAAGAAATTATAAAACCTGAACATGTAATGATAAGCGTTTAATTTCGTTTGCTATGAATAGTGGAAGAATTATACACAAAGACAACAATTGTATAGAAAGTAAACAAGTAATAAAGTCACGTGACCTAATTTGCTTTATTATGAATGTACTACCAGAGATGGTTTTTGTATGATCGGCCGCCGACATGCATGAAGTTAATTTAAGCTCATTTCTCAACAATCAATCACAACGTTTCCATTTTAACATTATAATCATGGTTTGCAGTTGAACCGTTAAGTGTTCTTGAATTTAGCCGTCGTCTTGTTCGAAAAGGTGAAAAACCCGAACTTTCCACTGGAGAATGTAGGCCGGAGTTATCGGACCGATCAAATTTCAATATATTCAATACAGCCCTTCTGAAACCTGGCATTCTTAGCGAATACACAATACAATTAGTTAAACTATTAGCGTAGTGTAGTAACTTAGTGGTGAATATAACAATGTGATCTGGGATCTGCTTGTTTGATAACACTATTATAAGATTCATCATCACGAATGGTAACCAGGAAGAAAGCGACAGTACTGTTAGTATGATCATGGTAATACCAAGTTTTCTCTCATTGTCGGATGCTTTACGGTGTGTTTTGTTACTATGTAATCTTAGTCGAATCCACACTATAACATAGGAAGACGTTATTAAGCAGAACGCTATGAACACTACAGTCATTGAAGCGTAAGTAGAAATAATAAGAGATGAGGTCATATAATATGCTGAAAAACAGAGTGTAGCGATGGTTAGAGCTATACTCCATGTTATACCAATAGCAATATAGTATGATCGTGGTGCGGCTGTGCGATATCTAAACGGCCTCTTGGCTGCATATACCCTTTCAAGAGCGATTATCGTGAGATTTGCAAGTGATGCTATGCCAAGAAAGATGTCCAAGAAGTAGTAAGCCAACGATAGCTTATTAATGCCATAAGCAGCCGGCCAAAGTTGGAATTGAACACCAATAAAATAGATATAAATTGGTAGAGGTATCACTCCAATGAATACATCTGAAAATGCTAGGTTTATTAAGAGGTACGTTCCTCGCTTTCGTAGATATTTTCGTTTAGCAAAAGCTCCTATTGTCAATACGTTTCCAAGGATAATTAAAATGCTTTCCAATCCGAAGGCTGTACACCATGCAAGACCTTCAAAAAACATTCTCGATGAAGTAGTTGTATTTTGTACGTTGGGCGACATCGGTAAATTTTCACATTGTTTAGCCACTACATAGTTTTAAAGCTGATGAAAATTCTTGTTTGTCAGAGCTGTTTATATCTCTCAGGAAATTATCAATGACATTAACCCTACTCGCTAAGATATTCTTGACGATGAAAGAAATATGTACAAATGAACCTCCATGCCATAGCTACGTCGGCACAACAAAACACGCTGTGTAGGAGTCGAGCGTGGTAAAACTCACGACTAAATTTAGCAGTTAAGATTGTCGTTAGAAGTTGTCAACATACATGAAAATGCTCAACTACTCACGAGTAGTCGATTCATTGATGCCTGCAGGGTTTAAAGCAACCATCCAATAACACTTTGCTTAGATTCACAGCAACCGGTGGGACAACTATTGTTTTCCTATTCAAATAAATAATGCTCTTTTATCAAAAATATTTTCAACTTGAATCGAAAACATTTTCTTGTAAAGTGGCAGATTATTATATTAATCGCACATAATCTGCTTTATAATCCTTATTATAATGTGAAATTGAGTGTTCAATTATCAGTAAATCAGTTATCGATGTGGAGTCCACTTTTTAGTGGTTTAAACTCAGATCTGAGTGCAAGATATCTTACTGCTATCCACGAATACTATACAATGAACAAATAAATAAAGAAATTGAATAGATCAATGATACTATGTTTCCTTCATTTGCATTTTTTGAAGCTCTGATAAATCATAGACTTGGGCATGAAAGATTATATTTTGACAAGTGTTTTGAATGAGCTCGATGAGGAGCATTCACGATAAACAATAAGTTGTTCCGCTTTTCTATTCACGATCGACAAAATATCTTGACTATGCTATTGTCTCCCCTTAACAATGTATCCTTTAAAGTGTCCATATTTTCAACACAATCTTAAGAACAAATACATTAAAGAAATATAGACAAACACCTTGCTCTGCCCGGAACTGTAGTTCCCATTTCAATAAAAGAAGACTTAATGAACTCCCACAACGCATATCAACATTACCTTATATCTTGAGAATTAATAAACAGTCACAAATTCATCTTTAAATGTGAATTTTAAAAGTGACAATCACAAAGTCAAATTATAGATATGAACTATTCAATGCCAATGTCTTTAGTCCGCCGATGTTAACTGCATTCCCCTTCATGCTACTCTGACAAAGGACTAACGTCCGAAACGTCAGCATCGCCATCATCACTGCACGGTGTCTAATTTACCTAATACTTCACCACTGTTTCTCTAGAAATACAGACGTAGGCTTATTTAGCATCATGCTAGTTTTATCTCTTTATTTTCTAAAGAACGCAGTTTCTGTCAGCTTGAAATTGAATATCTCGGCATTTATTTCTAGATCTTATTTACTTTCAAATGGGAGACGTTAATTGAAATCGTACATATTTAGTATCATAGGCTAGTTTTTATCTCTTTATTTTCTGAACAACTCAGTTTGTGTCAGCTTGAAATTGAATATCTCGACATTCATTTCTATATGTTATTTACTTCCAAATGGCAGACGTTAATTGAAATCGCACCAAATAAATTTGAAAAACACAACTTATCCTTTCAGATTCAAAATTTCCAATTTCGTAAAAAAAATCAAGCTGCTTCATTTTTCAGTTTTATTGTTTGTGTATATTTTTGTTTGTTTGTTTGTTTATTTTGTTTTTCGATCAAAAATATAGTTTCACGAAAATATCAATACCTTAAATCTCTTTTTTTATCTCACAAAAATAAAGTGTATCACAAACGTACAGCAGTACGGATCGAAAGACAATATGTTACATATTTATAATATTCAATATGTAATTTAAATGAGTGGTTCAATAAGCAATTTTAGATTCGTGACTCAAACGGTTTAATAATGAACGGTTCAATATAGAAATATTTGCTTTTAATATACACGACACTAATAATAGCTCGTTTTTACAGCTTCATTTAGTTAATTTCATATCGAATTATTTTCCCGTGGTTAAAAGGGCTAAAAAGACCGCGAAGGAAATCTGCTGTCAACCGGTGAAACAATGACGTCATGTATCAGTCTAGAGTCAACTTCGCTATACATCGCTATATATATTGTTCTTTTTCTTTGAATCTCTTCAAACAGATTTTTTAATTATTCATTCATTCATTTATTCACTCATTTATTCATTTATTTTTATAGTCTTGGTATACACCTAATAGAGTCGATTTTGCATGAATGGGGAACGGTACGATTTCGATACCGCTTCGATACGGTAGAAAATTCGGATGTTTTCTTAAAAAAAATACAGTTACGTACGATACCATACGGTGTAGCTGTTTCCCACTCGTACGAAAACAACTCTAATAATAAATTTGTGCATGCGCAAACATGATGCCTTGTTAGGCGAAGAACAAGCGCGCATGTGCCGAACAAATCACTTACTGGTACTATATCCGTCACACTGCCATTTTTGAGAAACCGAGCCATCTCGGTTTTCTCATTCACCATTCAAATACTCAAGATCGCTGTAGCCCGAGTTAACAGTTCTTTGATCGTTTCAATATCGTATCAGGCTACAAATCAATAATGCTCGATCCGTTAATAGCCCCCACCCCGCTTTTCTCCATCTAAGTTCTTTTGTTGCAGTTGATTTGACGTTACTGGGTATAAGACAACTTTTTCGGGCTACAGTAAGATCATTAACCTGAAAATTGAGCATTGGATTGGCCAACTTATTACAGCCAAATTCATTGTACCGCGACCCGACTTTTTAAAAAGTTTGTGTATTTGATTTCCTCTTTTCTCGATCGTCAACTTCAGGGGTGGATTTTGTCTTTTTCAGATTTACCAATGACAAAACGTGCCATAGCAAACTCGACCGCTCTATTAAATTGATTGACAGCTTAGAAATAACCAAAATCAAAACAAAGTTTTAAATTAAAACTGCGAGTCGAGATACATCATATTTGGCCGTAACTGAGTAAAATAACAGCATACAGGGTATTTTTTCAAGGTTCTGGTGATATCAGCGTTTTGTGCAAAACTCAAACACTTTATGTCATGCTACAGACGAAATTTCTTGTTACATTCATAAAATATTTAGATTTGTGAATGTGCGTCACGAAAATGAAAGCACTCTCAGATTTGAAAGACTTATTATTTTTTGTCTGAGTGGAATAGTGAAGGTTATGGCTAGGTAGAGGATGTTTCTAAAGAGCTTGTCGAGAACTGCTATTTGATTCATAAGAATTGCTTCCTCTCACTTCACATTTGGACAGAACACCTGCACATGCAGAAACTGGTAACTTCCAAGCAATTGAGACAAGAGAGCTTGTCAACTTGCATTAAAGTAGCTTAGTTATGACACTCAAGCTATTCATTTGCGAGCATTATAACAAAATATGTAAAATATAACGAAATTAAATAACACATTTTATTGATTGATTGATTGATTGATTGAGTGATTGATTGATTGATTTATTTATTTATGTATGCATTTATTTATTTATCTATTCATTTATTTATTTGTTTGTTTATTTCTGGTATCTTTCGTTCGTTTGTTCGTTCGTTTGTTCGTCCGTCCGTCTGTCCGTTCGTTTGTTTTTTTTTGGACAGGAATATTTTTTAAATGTAGAGCAGCAATTGCTTGTGAATACCTCCTCAACCCTGCTTGTGTGTTTTATTTTTTATGCTGTTTGTTTGCTTCAATATCGAGTGAATTTATGCCAGGTTCCACAGCATCCTTAAGAACAAGACGAATAGACGTCACTTATCTAACCACAATTATGGAATTATTTTGAAAAACATAAAACGTTTTAATCAAGCAAACATCGTGAAGAAAAATGATCATATACTGCACAAAAATGAATTCATATAAAAACACATACACAAATAACGACTACGGATTTCTCGTTTCGCGGCGCCGTTTCTCTCTCCCAGATATAAATATTTTGTATGATTTATATATAGGAGTCTATACAATTGATGTTTCGCTGTACCTGGGAGAGATGTATCAACAGCATTGATGCTAAGGATGGGTTTCCTGTACTGGGAATATTAGAAGGCGGTCTAGGAAGGAAAGCTGTTGACTGGGAGTCTCGATTAAGATCTTTTCAACTTCCATCTCTTTCACCGCAGGAAATGCAACACACAACAGGAAATTTGCTTACCAGAAATAGCCAGGAAATAAACTAAACTTGAACTTGTATAAATCTGCACGTATTGGGTCAATTATTTCACAAAGGTTTTGTCATGGGATACCTAAAAAGCAGAATCAATGTTATCTAGAGATGATTGAGGTTCTTGGTACTAGTAACATATCTAATTTGCATACCCAGGAGTTAAGATTACTCTATTACTCTAATTTGTCTGCATCTGGCTAGATGCAAACAAATGTGTATTAACCAACCAACAAATTAAACAATCAACGATTTATTTCATCAATCAACACTGAATCAATCATTCAATCAATCAATGAATTATAGATAATTCACCTTGTAGTAGACAATACATGTCCTTTGGTTTAATTTACCTGCCTTTGGAAAATTGTTAAATAAATAAAAATAAATTAATCAATCAATCAAAAAAAAAAAAAATAAAATAATAATAATAATAATAATAATAATAATAATAATAATAATAATAATAATAATAATAATAATAATAATAATAATAATAATAATAATAATAATAATAATAATAATAATAATAATAATAATATATATTTAGGAGGGTCGTACGTCACTTTAAGGTAGTACCGGATCATCAAAATTCGTCAATGAATGTTTTTTATAAATTCTGTCAATTAAAGTTCAATGTTAGGGTATTCAAATACAGAAAAAAAGAAAGGGGGTCCCCGTATTGGTTTTCGAGATATAAGCCTTCAAAACAGCGATTTTTCACGTTTTTTTGCGCGTTTTTGTGGAAAATCTACTTCAACCAATAAATACAAAGTACTCAGGTCCATTTGTGAAAGAAAATACAAAACTGTTTCGAACTATAGGTGTTAAGTTAAGAAAACATATCAAGATAAAAAATCCATCCAATATTTTATAAGTAGTGTAAAAAAAAAATTAATTGTAAAAAACAAGATTCCTTGTATTCGGCCAAACCATATGTTCGTGCGGGTGTGAAAATGTTGAAATTTGAGAAAATTTGTTAATGAACTTCTTTTTTTCTCTCTCTCTTTATTCTAAGAATAAGATATGTAGAATCGAATAAAAAAGACGCGTAAAAAAACGCGCGTAAATGTTGTAATTTCGATGTTTTGGTTGGGAAGGCATGGGCACTACCTTCTGTTTAGGTTTATATGAAGCGTTTCAAAGTTAATTTTGAGTGAAAAGTCCGCAAATAGCCAAATTTTGCCTTTAACGTACCGTTTCAATTAAGCTGCACAGGACATTTTATTCAGATTCACATGCGCGAGCTGGATGCGCAGTAGCAAAGGTCGATACATATTTCTTTTACAACACTTTAAGTCTACGGACTTCTAGCAATCCAACTGTATTTTAATTGTAACCTTTTTGCATCAATTGACAGCATCTCAAAATAATAAAATGGTTCCAACTGTTTCACTTCTGTATCGTACCAATCTAAAGGGAAATATGGGAGGATATTTATGGGCTTCCTGTGTCGGTCCATAAGAAAATGGGCTCCATTATAAGCGTGCTTTGCTTGCATGGGAGCTTCAGCATTTAGACTGAATTTGATCAAATCCATCTTTTTTGAAGTTTAATTAATGAATGATAGACTGACCGACTGAATGCTTCATTGAATGCCTGTTTTATCGATTGATTTATTGATTGCTTCATTGATTGATTGATTGCTTCGATTAATGACGTTCGGGGGCATTGCATTCCTCGTGCGCAACATTTCAGCGCATTCACTCGAGGGCGCGTCCAATTTTGTATCCGGAGTCCTCGTTCCTTCGCTGAGCGGCTCGAAAGGACTCTGGCAAAAAATTCCAAGAGATCTTGGACTTCCGGGTGCGCATGCATATAGAGGCTGTGTTTTTCTTCGCGAGCAGCGTTAACGAGATTAATGTGGAAATCAAATCAGTATGGACATTTATTTATCAAAGTTTGCGCTTGCGTAGTTGTCAAAATTGAATGGCAAATGAAATTTGAGCAAAATTTTGATTATGTCAGAGTCCTAGATAACCGCTTCTGGAGAGGAAAAACGCGGGCTCTCAGTATGAGATTGCATGGCGCGCACACTAATAAAAAAACCTTCGCCCAAACTATTTGTTAGGCCGAGCAAAACTGACTGACCGACTGACTGACTGACTGACTGACCGACCGACTGACCTACTGACTGACTGACTGACCGACTGACCTACTGACTGACCGACTGACTGACTGACTGACTGACTGACTGACTGACCGACTGACCGACTGACTGACCGACTGACTGACTGACCCACTGACTGACTGACTGACCGACCGACTGACCTACTGACTGACTGACTGACCTACTGACTGACCGACTGACTGACTGACTGACTGACTGACTGACTGACTGACTGACCGACTGACTGACTGACCTACTGACTGACCGACTGACTGACTGACTGACTGACCCACTGACTGACTGACTGACTCACTGACCGACTGACTGACTGACCCACTGACGGACTGACTGACTGACTTTTTTTAAAAAGAAACAGAAATTAGCATGGTTTTATAACTTTAATTCCTGTTTACTGAATGTAATTAATTTTTCTTTATAACATGAGTTCAAGCTTTTCTTTAATGTAAAATATTTTCGTTTGACAATTTAATTTAATTAAAATCTATTAACAATCTGTTTCATAAGTTATCTAAACTCATCTCAATATTAATTTACAAAGTTTTTATATTTTTGCTGCCCATGGAACAGCTTAAATTACGAGCCAGGAAGATGATCACCAGAGCAGCTAACGACACAGACTGTAGCATCACCATCATACCACTCCATTCATAATATCTTGTTAAAATACTTAACGGGTAACCAGAACAGATTGCACCGACTACAACAAAAAAAATGTGTATTCTTACTAGTGATAGTGCTGTACTGATAGTAAGGGTGTGGTCAATAATTATTGTGGGAGGGACAGTTATTCTATAGGGAGGCCCAAGACATTATAGGCTCTCATATAAGGAGGTGGAAATCGTTTGCCTAATACAATGGGGAGGAGCACAAATTTCTGAGGGTATTTTATGACAAAATAAACAAGAAAATGACAAGAAAACAGTCCTCTATCAACATCAATGAGCCCCACTGCTAAACTATTTTTGTTTCTCTTGGAAACAAATGTTACAATGAGTTTTTACTTCCTATCAAATCAATGTAAATACTTACTGCTGGCAGCCAAAGCTACAAATCCATGTGTAGTTGATGTTAAGTCTTTTGGACTATTTTCGACGGCAAGAACACCAAAAATATTGATAGGTCCAACTGCAGTACATCCTACACAAACCATGACAACAGCCAACACTGCCTGTAAAACAACACAAGATATTGATAGGACCTACTACAGTATAGCCTACACAAACCATGACAACAGACAACAACACAAGATATTGATAGGACCTACTACAGTATAGCCTACACAAACCATGACCACAAACAACACAAGATATTGATAGGACCTACTACACTACAGCCTACACAAACCATGACAACAGACAACAGAAGATATTGATACGACCTACTACACTACAGTCTACACAAACCATGACAACAGACAACAGAAGATATTGATACGACCTACTACACTACAGTCTACACAAACCATGACAACAGACAACAGAAGATATTGATACGACCTACTACACTACAGTCTACACAAACCATGACAACAGACAACAACACAAAACAATAATTTATCCAATTAACAGGTTAGCTCAGTTGGGAGAGCGTTGGCTGTTAAGAACAAGTATTTGTAAGCATCAAACAAAGTGGGAAATGAAAAAAGCCATGCCCCATTGAAACTGTGTGTGCAGGTAGGTTACCTAGGGGGATGCATGAAAACACCCCATTATAGGGTCATCAACTGCATTGTTGCCATGGCAACACCAAAGCTTTGTTCCCACCCCAGATCCATTTTTTGACCAAAAAATTTAGTCATTTGAAGCACAAATGTAAACACACCGTTCTCCGTTACATTTTATTGATTCCTTTAGATATTTCTTGCAGTACTAGGTCCACCCATAGGCTTTACAACGAGCATCTTAAATCTGATTAGTTGTCGATATACGTAGAGAAATATTAGATGCAGTTGGAGGTGGTGTCCGCCATTTTGAACAAGTACCAAATCAGACCCAACTCATTTATTCATATCTCCTAAAGTGGAGTGAGTTGAAACTTGACATTACTAGCACAACTAAACCAAGGACTGATCTTTACGATTTGATAAAAATTTCATTGGGAACTAACATTGTTTGTACGTAGCAGCTCGATAAATTATGCTGATTTTTCGAAAATCCCTATAATTGCCTATATTGCAAGTGGAATTTATCAATTGCAAAAAACATCAAAACTAGTCAAACAGACACATAAATGTTCTTTAGTGTTCTATTTTATTGTTTATAGTTTTTACAATAGGTTCAAAGCAATGATTTCTGCATGATAATCAGTGTCTCTAGGCCTACCTCACTGAAATTGCTCACTTTTGCATCGCTGACAATATATTGGTCGACTCTCACAGTTTATCCAAACATCCTGGCCAAAAAATTCATTAAAAATGCCCACAATGTCTCTTTAGATGTCTTTGCAGATGAAGTCTATCCATTTTAAATGGATTCTGGTTGTTTTTTCATTCAAACATTCATTGATGCCTTCGTCGTGTTTGTGAAAATGTCGAACTTTTTCTGGCAGCTCTGCTTAATTTTTTACATCAAATCATTACAAATTGTGCTGCAAATAATATTATCTTATTATACAGTCCTCTGCAGTCCAATTTTTAGAATCAAAGAAGCGAAAATATGTTTGTAAACTGAATTTTCGAATCAATGTTGTTTTGCTTCAGTAACCTAATTTTTAGGGTAAGACCGCTGAACACAAAGATTGAATTTTAACCATTTGTCTTTTTTTTATATATATTTTTTATATATTTATTTATTTAATTACTTATTAATCTATTTATTAATTGACCAATTTAACTACCTAATTATCTGTTGTGGTAAAAACATAAATTCTACACAGTAAAAAGAAGAGAGTGCTTACTGGCATTTTGGACGTTAGTCCTTCGTCGGAGTAAATTATCTATCTATGTATTTGTTGTACCTATTTATCTATATTTTTCATATATTTCTTCATGTTTTCATTGATGTGTTTATTCATTCATTTATAATTTTCTCATTTGTTTATTTGTTAAGTTATTCATTTATATATCTATGGTTGTCTATTTATTTATTTTGTCATTTACTCATCAATTTATTTATTTTTTATTTGTTTATTCACTGATTTATTTAATTATTTACTTGCTTAATGGTTTGTTTATTTGTGCGTTTATTTATTACTTTATTTAGTTTTCTTAGTAAATGTTTGTAAATTTACAAATAGATCTTCCGTTTTGGAAATGTACGTAATTATGTATTTTCTATCTAATTCCGATTTATTAATTTATTGTGTTTTTTTATTTATTATTTTATTGTATATTTATTTACTGTCATTCAATTTTATTTGCACTTTTCAGTCTCGTTTCAATTTCTTTACTGGGTCATATATGTTTATGTGCTTTCCTATATGTGTTTTTACTTTTGTTTTTACTCCATTCCCTTTGTGCTTAAAATTAAAAGCTTTTATTGATGAAACTATATATTAAGTAAATTTCAATTACAGATTGAAAATAAGATGAATTTTGAATGGGCAATAAATAAACAAAAATTGAATCAATTAATGAATTAAAAAAATGAATAATCAATTAATCATTCATATGATTAATTAAACTTATTATTAAATTTGTTATTTTTTAACTATTCAATTTCTTATTTTTTATTTATCAATTAATCTATTAATATATATATATTAAATATTTCAAAGATCATTTCTTTCTTCTGAAGTAATGAATAAAAATAAAATAAAAATTAATGAATAGAAAATAGAAAGGAAATTGCTAAAAATAATTAAACCAGGAAGGAATAAAGAAATTAATACAATAATAAACAAGTAAACAAACAAATTAATTGATTAAGAAACAAATGAATAAAAATTGATGAGTAAATAATTTAATTAACAATAATATAAAGTCGTTTCCATATGAGTGGAGAACCAAAACTCATATCATATTGTAATCGTAATCTCTAAGAAAAATTGCATTTTTATCGTAGCGAAAATGTATAAATGATATCGTTTCCCACGACCATGCGACAACGAATCTATAGGAGTAAAAAACATTAACAAATAATAAGATAAATACATAAGATAAATACATAAATAGATAAACAGAATAGATAAATGAATAATGAACTAATTTATTTAAAAATAAGTAAATATATGAGTGAAATAGAAAAGCGTTCAGCGGTGTTACCCAAAAGTGTAACAAAAGTGATTCGAAAGTGAGTTTAACAAATATAATGCAACTTCTTTGATTCTAAATACTTTCGTGTTTGGACTGCAAAGGATTGGATAATAAGATAAGACAGCTCACACTGCATTTGCAGCAACATTTGTAATAATTTGATCAAAAAAATTAAGAAGAACTGGGAAAAGTTCGACATTTTCACAAACACGACAAAGGCATCAATGAATGTTTGAATGAAAAAACAACCAGAATCCATTTAAAATGGATAGACTTCATCTGCAAAGACATCTAAAGAGACATTGTGGGCATTTTTAATGAATTTTTTGGCCAGGATGTTTGGATAAACTGTGAGAGTCGACCAATATATTGTCAGCGATGCAAAAGTGAGCAACTTCAGTGAGGTAGGCCTAGAGACACTGATTATCATGCAGAAATCATTGCTTTGAACCTATTGTAAAAACTATAAACAATAAAATAGAACACTAAAGAACATTTATGTGTCTGTTTGACTAGTTTTGATGTTTTTTGCAATTGATAAATTCCACTTGCAATATAGGCAATTATAGGGATTTTCGAAAAATCAGCATAATTTATCGAGCTGCTACATACAAACAATGTTAGTTCCCAATGAAATTTTTATCAAATCGTAAAGATCAGTCCTTGGTTTAGTTGTGCTAGTAATGTCAAGTTTCAACTCACTCCACTTTAGGAGATATGAATAAATGAGTTGGGTCTGATTTGGTACTTGTTCAAAATGGCGGACACCATCTCCAACTGCATCTAATATTTCTCTACGTATATCGACAACTAATCAGATTTAAGATGCTCGTTGTAAAGCCTATGGGTGGACCTAGTACTGCAAGAAATATCTAAAGGAATCAATAAAATGTAACGGAGAACGGTGTGTTTACATTTGTGCTTCAAATGACTAAAGTTTTTGGTCAAAAAATGGATCTGGGGTGGGAACAAAGCTTTGGTGTTGCCATGGCAACAATGCAGTTGATGACCCTATAATGGGGTGTTTTCATGCATCCCCCTAGGTAACCTACCTGCACACAAAGTTTCAATGGGGCATGGCTTTTTTCATTTCCCACTTTGTTTGATGCTTACAAATACTTGTTCTTAACCGGGAGACTGCGTTTTTGAACCCTCAACCGGACCATCACTCAGGGTCTTTAAATAATTGAGGAGAATGTTCTTCGATTTATAATTGTAAGGGTTCGCGTCTTCTCGGATAAGGACGATAAACTGGAGGTCCTGTCTCGCCACACTACACATTAACCATTAACGGGGGGACGTAAAAGAACGACTGAGGACGCAGGTAACGACCATCCTCGGTGATAGGCCTACACTAATACATACTAATTACTAATCAACCTCATGCTTGTAAATCCGGATTACATACTATAAAATAAATATTAAAAGATTGTAAAGCGCATTGAGACATCGTGTGAAAATGCGCTATATAAGCACTACATTACATTACATTACATTACATTACATTGTGTGGGAAAGATGTGCCAATTGCTTGATTTCGTACAGTGATGACTGGCATGAATTTCCCAGGCATTGTGTCAATTAACAAAAGAGTCTCTGTTTTGGTCAATCACATAAACCTTCATGCAATTCAAAAAGTTTGTTGTATATGTAGATAGAGTAAGATTTGAATAACATACAAACCATCCAAAAATCCAAAATTTAGAAGGAAATTGGATAGATAAATTAACAGTCAGGTTTCATAAATTTCTTTGTAAACTTGAGCACTCATATCTCAGTACTCTGATTTCCTTCGTTCCCCAATCAACACTGTCTTTAAGCTTTTAATTGGTATTTTATAAAGCTTGAGCTTCTCCTTGAATGTGCTGACTCAGTCTATTGTTGAATGACGTAATACTAGGGAAACTAACCACAGGCAATGTTCAACCAGTCCGATTCTACATTTCTTTGGATGAAATGTTTTGATTGGCTAAGCTCAGGGATAAATCTGTCACACAATCTTTTTTAGTACATAAATGTCACAATGGTTGCCTGTACATGTGCGTATGAGAATATATATGTTTACTGTACATAGAATAAGATGCCTAACTTACCCTTGATGTAGCCATAGTAACCAGATTGTGTAAAGAGTACAAGCTGACTGTGAGACCTAGTAGATATAGTAAAACTAGTGGGATCCTTGGACTGGATATACTTCTAGGATTCTGAAAAAAAAAACACATTTTCCAGAGAATTGTTTCATACATGATAGGCATCAATGACATATGTTACTAGCAAAACAATTGCAAGCGCAGACACAAGCACAATGAAAAATATTTGTAATCCTCCCAATGCAAGGTCAAGCACAAGGATCTAAACACTTCCATCCTTGGGCTTGCATTTCGGTTGGCAAAGGTTCTTAATATTTTCCCCCTCTGCCGGCCTGTGTCTGTGCTTTCATTTGAGTCACTAGAGAAAACTAGGCTTGATGGATTTATGCTAGTAGATAGATAGATAGACAGAGCTAATAATTTATGTCTTGTACTGTCCGTATAATGACTGATGTCAGAATTTATTTTTTAATGTTACAATGTACTTATTGAAAATCAACATTCATTACATTATCAAAATATAACTGAAAGGTCTGAACCAGGTGTAACTATGTAATATTAGTTAGGTAATATTAGTCAAAGAAGCAAAATTTTTTACAAACTGTATGTGCTGTATACTAGTCATCTTTAGAGTCAGTAAACTGAGTATCAGTAAGGGTCATAATTATCTACCTGTCAGCCAGTTGTAAAATTACTTGATGTTCTTTAAAATACCAGTGTTAATCAGGTCATACTTATGAAATAAATGTGTTAATTGGAAATGTTAGTCTCTGTTACCTTGGCAACCAGTAGATCAGAAAAATATCCTGAAGAAGCACAGCCAATAAAACCTCCAACCTCAAACATACTCATAGCAAAACCAGCTGGAGAAAAAACAAGTCATATCAGTCATTATAGTCATCAATTTATTGTACTATTAAGCATTGTACATAGTTTTAACAATTTATATTTATATATTATATGTATGTATTTATAAGTCATAATTTGTATAGAATTTAAAAAAAATCTGTTAATGGAAATGTGTGTGAGAATGGATGATTAAAAAAAAACATATATTGAAGCTTTGAAGATACAGTTAGAGATAAGTATAAGCATTGAAAACCGCACGTCATTGCCATAAAACCAAGATTTCCAACTCCTTCAGTTGAGAGCTTGCATGTTAGACAGTATCTTTGTTATCAAACCAAAAAAATTCAAACAGTCAAAAAAATAGTGCTTGCTTGTGTTATTAAAGTGGTTTGTTTGAATGAAGCTTTTTTCAAGTGTATGCATAGAAATGATGCATACTTGCAATGCCCGCATGCCTTAAGAAAAACTTTGGAGCAAATGACATGTGCTTGTCATCTGTGCATTTTTTATCAGGGGCGGTGGAACCAGGGGGGCCGGGGGCATGTCCCCCGTCCACAAAATATTGGTTAAAAGACATTAATGCATGAGTTTACACAGTTAAAAAAAATTTTGTTTTGTGATTTTGGGGTGGGGGATGAGGAGGGAGAAGTGGGGGATTATATGCCCCCCATGACTGTTACTGTTCTGCCGCCCCTGTTTATTATTATAATTATACTTTTCTGGCTTTTTTTAACTTTTCAAAAATTCCTCAATAGACTAAAAACTCTGGAATCCAAAAGCAGATGGTCATCTTCTATATGGTGTAAACTCATGGTTTGAAGGCAATATTATGATTTTTGTTATAATTTAGCCCTCAAAACACTTCTAAAACAGTTTCTTAATCTGGAAACCCCTCTTAGCCAAGCTCAGTGCATGCCCCAACTTAAGTAACTTTGGTGACCCCTTTTTCACTTTTTGATACAAGATAGTCCAATTTATGGTAGATTAGAAGTATGAAAAAAGTTAATAATTTTAGCATTTATCTGCAGCAAATGTCATTAATGGGACTCAAGCCACAATGATTCAAATACCAAATATGGACAATATGTAACCTACCATCATACAGTGGTTTTCCCTTCTCTTGAATCAAATACAATTGTGCCCAGTCTGCAATACCAAACTTGACAAATGCAACAGAACAGTATCCCAAAGATATCAACCAAAAAAAGGGATACTTGAACACATCCGTGACGTCTGAGGTAGTAGAATGTTGGTTATCCCGTTGCCTAGATACACTGTCATTATCTGCATTGCTGAGACCCATCTCTGAGGGTGAGTTGTATATAACCATGTAAATAGGTAGAGATATCATTGCTGCAGTCATCCCAGGGAAAATAAATGCACTGTTTAAATCATAGTTTAGCAATAAATATGAAGTAATAATAGGTGATATACTGGCAGTAAGGTTTGTAGATGCTGTCAGAATACTCCAGACTGTCCCCAGCTAAAACAGAAATAGAATTGAATTATGTTAAAAACGTATTACTTGAGAAAATCTTATGTGAATAGACTTGTTGTGTTCTAAGTGACTGACGCTAATCATGAATATTCTGTTTTTCATACTTGCGAGTGACAAAGGCCACTTGCTACTCTTACTAGCGAGTGGATGCTGCCTTACTCGTGGCCAGTACTGTAAATCATGATTGCACATTTCCAAGAAATATGTGAGGAAAAGTTCTTGTGAGGCAGATTGGTCACTGACAGTGATGGTCAATAGGGGCCAATTTCAATCAATCTTTATAAATATGTAAATATGCTCCCCAAAATCCTTGATCCTGATTGGTCGAAAGCAGTGCATTTCAGGAATAACACCAGTAATGCAGAAAGACAAAATAGGCCTTAAAATAATATTGAGCTAAATGTTTTAAAAAATGTTTTAGTATCTAGTTGACTAGAGAAGAGGATAATTTTCTAATCGTTTCTAGTAGCGAACAGTTTGAAATTCTACAAAAATACCCAAAAGTCTCAAATAAAAATAAGAATAACTAAGATTTTCCATTAGGTTGTTACAAAGTTTTCAATTTTCTCGTCGAGCGCTCGCTAGATGACGAGATGCCATCATCGTGCCATCGATGGGGCACAGGGACCCCTAATCTATATTTAACAATAAAAGAGAGAAAAGAATAATATATAGCGTGCGTAAAAAAGTTATCGTTTTGGGTTTCCTGTGTAAACTACCGCGCGCGATTTGTCTGGGCTTCCTATGGTCTCGTTATTTGCCTTCGGTTTGCTTGTATATATTTTTGTGATAAGGGAGGAAACTCCCAACGGTCATTTCTCACACTTTCATAGTTTTCGCGTGGAAAACCATTATTAGTAAATACAAATTAAACAGCGCACACATGTAGACTGACATTAAAACTATTTACTTAATTTTCTTTTTCGTTAATACATGTTTTAAATTTCTCATATTTTCAAATATTTATCAAAGATAAGCTACTGCAACGTGGGAGTACCGGAAGTGAGATCATTAGTGCAAATATGTCAATCAAAATGTGGTATCCGAGGAAACCGGGAAGCTTCAAGTGAACAGAATATGGATCTAACTTGAATTTTTGAATGAATTTATGGTGTCAAATTTCTGACCACTAGTACAGGATAATTTTAACGAGGACTCACAAGATTCAGTCAAGAGCATTGTATACATTTGGAAAAGTTTATTGAACTAAAACATCTGATCTCCTCGAGTATTACACCATATGTTATCGATGCTGAAATGATGATTTCTAAATTTAAAAGCTAATCAAGGAAACCGTTTCCGCAGCTGAATGACCATTATAAATTCAAGGTAGAGAAGATGAAGGTAAAAAGTTGATTGAAATCGACCGTGTAAACTTTCCATGGCTTTCGTTGAATGACTCATGCTAACAAAAAACTGATAGACTGTAAGCAGACATAAAACATATTAAAAATGGTTTTGCACTTCAGCCATTAATGTTTTTATTTAGGCTTTGTTGAGCACATGACTCAGTCTCTGAGTTTGTGGATATACATCCTGAATCACTAGAAAGATACCGTAGTGGCATTCTCACTTATCTTGTTTACATTTCTCGCTTCTTTTGCGTGGATTTTGACAGCCTTTACCGAAAGACAGAGATTTGATGAATGAAAAAATACACACACTTTATTGAAGCTTCTTAATAATAAAAAATAATAAAACGTTTGAAAAGGGTTGTATTAAATACCATTTATTATGCTGTTGCATTTGCAATGGCTTATTTCATTTTATAAATCATGAAGCTTTCGCTGAACCTGAAATGTTATCATATAAAGCAATTTTAGTTGTCAAAATCAAGCTTGTTCACATTCATTTCATGATCCATATCGTATGCATTTCAAAAACATTTTATAACGTAAAATGTGTACAAAAGAAGGGCAATGATATCGTTCTCTGAAAACATTTTCACTTCCGTGCTATTTACTTCCGGTACTCCCACGTTGCAGTTTTCCGTTGAGAGTTTCCTCCCTTGTCACAAAATAGTAGATTCTAGAGAAATAGAGAAATAACTTTCGGTACGGGCGCGAGGTTGAGAAAATAATTCGTCATATCGTCCATTCCACAGGAAGCCCAATATTCGTTCGAGTGCTTGAAACAGGCAACCCAAGAGAGAATAGATTTTTAGACTCTTCCTCAGTCTCTCGCTCCGTCGCTACGCTCTCCCCATAGAGACTGTTACACCAGAATAGTAGCGAGTCTTTGATTGGCCGTTAGAATCTAATTCGTAGCTGAATTCCTATTGGTCGTATGCAAATCACAAAATTTATAAACAATGACAACGTTGAGCAGTGGAATTCAACCATTGTCACTGGTAGTATAACGGTCATTTTTTGGTTCATTTTTTAAATTATAGCATCTTGGATCACAAATGAACATGCATGGTATTTATTGAGATCCTCAGGAAGTATTTTTTGCCCTGTGAAGTCTGTTTCTTTGACTTTTAGAGCTCCAAACTTTGCTTACAAATGGAGCGCAAACTTCGAACCCGATCACTTGTCAGTAAAACACGTAGGTAAAACGTATCGAAATCAATCTTTATTTAACTATTGGTTGTGAATAAAATGCCTGTACATATTGAGCTTAATATTTCGTGAAATGTGTTGATTGAATCGTAATTCGAGCTTACACGACTGAAATCAAAGGAATTTTGACTTTGGCGGCTTGTACACTAGCCCGTGGGACCCTGCCTCGGTCTGTGTTTTTGTTCTATGTGTTCTTGTTCAAACTTGTTACTAATGTTTCGCAAAGCACCCCGGGTCCCAAATTTGTGGGACCTATAATCCTTTGCGAGATTCTAGTGTAACAGTCTCTATGCGGAGAGCGTAGCGACGGAGCGAGAGACTGAGGAAGAGTCTAATAGATTTTACGCGCGCTAAAATATTTATTTATTCAGTATTTTTAATGGTATTGATTAATGGATTAGGTCTCCCTGTGGATGGGGGATCAAAATGTAAATGTACCTGCAGATGGCTTCTCGTTCAATTTGAATTAATTTGCACTCGTTTGTTTTTCTACGGGCTCATGCAATTACGAACTCTTTGAAAAAAGAACCTCGTGCTAAATTAATTCCACATCGGTCAAATCGATGTAGCTAAACAATAAAATTATATACATACCTCATTCGCTTTGAACCAATGTCGTAAAAGGGCTGCGCAAGGAGGCCAACCAAGACCTTGTACTAGACCATTTATTCCCCATAACAACATCAAACTCCATAAACTATGATAAAAACCTATTGCTATATTCACCAAACCACTAAGCAATAGTCCTATTGTGAATACAGCTCGTGAGCTTAGTTTATCAGTAAGAAAACCAGCGACAAATTTGCTTAGGCCGTATGTGATCGTATAACAACTTGTTATCAATCCCAGTTGATATTGGTTACGCTTGGTAAGACCAAGAATATTCACAAAGCTTGGTATGCAGAATGTAAATGTCTTTCTTGTATAGTAGTAAAACGAATAACCGATAAATAATGCTGTAAACACAGTCCATTTAGTACGAAAATGCAGCAATTCATAACTCGTCATTTTGTTGTAGTTCACATTTACATCCGGCTTGTCCAGAAACGACCCATCATTCTTTTGGGTCCTTGTTTTGTAACGCCTGACGGTTTTTACTGTGTTTTTACAATGTTTGGAACAAGAAAACTGGCCTTTTCTCTTATAAATACTTGTAGCCTATATTCCCGCTCATTAAGCAGTTTACCAAAAGTACTAATAACACGAAAAATACCAAAACCTGCTCTAGAAATCATCACATCATCCAAAATGTAAGTATTATTTTATGAATTTGATATTATTCAAGAGCTTATGGAAATGAGATGTCTCGAATTCAAATTTGCCAAGTAGATGAGCATAATTCAATGAAATGACGTATTCTAATTGAATAGACTTTGGAATACCTAAATAATTACGACTATTTCAAAGTATACATTCACATTCCGTGTTGACAGCTATTATGTACAAGTATAGATCGAATTAATGTTTATGTTTGCCAATTCAGTTGTGATGCTGAAGTATGGGATTTTGATGGCCCTATTCCAAGACAAGAATTATTACAGAGAGTCCAAGGCAAACATGGTCTTTATGTACTACTGACTGAGAAAATTGATGGTGAGCTACTCGATGCTGCAGGTATGTATAACTCTGAATGATCATACAGGACCAAGAAAGAAATGAATTACTCAAGAAAAATATGCCATTTTTTCTGTGTCTGTACACTTTTTAATGCACAGCTCACGTCAAGATGTGACGAGAACAAAAAAGTATGAGTCGCTGTCAAGTACATTTAACTGTTGTTCTTGACACATTTTAACATCTTCTGTGCATGTATATAGGTCAACACACAGACACACAGAGTATGCTATCTAGTTTTACATAATAATTTAAACCAAAAAATTTTTATTTTTGATTTTGTTCTGCTTGAGCCTTGTGACTGAGCATGCTCTAAACATAACAATAAACATTCTCATCTGTGCGTTTGGTCTGTGATATTACACAGTTCTCTTCAATTCACAGTGCATGTTAGTGCCCAGACTATTATATAATTTTATGTAGTGACTACTGTGATAAGCTTGTGCATGCTTAATATCCATTGTCAGGTAGACTGTGATATTGTGGACGGTGGTTAACAATTCATGATTAAATGTTAAATTTGCAGTATTTCCAGATTTCTAGTTATTCAAGACACCACTGTCTCTTTTTTAAGTCTGCTATCTCTGGTGGTGAAGGTTTATTAAATCCTGTTTGTTTTGATGACTAGGTAGTCAGTTAAAGGTTGTAAGCACCATGTCAGTGGGATATGACCATATATCTACTATGGAACTGAAAACCAGGTACGTCACTCTATAACCAACATTAGTCTATTTTGAATGCATTATTCACTATTTATATATAGTATTTATGTAGCATTTATAATTTCTAAAATGAGAGTGAGTGTTTGATCAGCAGATATAGAATACAAGGTGAAGCTGCATATCTATAGTCTGTGCTAATAAAACTTGAATTTTATAAAATAATTGCTTCAAAAACTCCAAACATATAAGTTTGTATTTTTCCTTAAAAACTAAAAAAACCCTTTTTTTTTTCATTTCATGCAAGGTGAGAAAATAGAGTGTTAAGTTTATGCAAATTAGGATAAATCTCTATCAGTAGTCATAGAACTCATAAATATTTGATGAGTGATTTTCAAAGCAAATCAATGCCTGTGACGAGTTCTGTAACTAGAACTGTCCTAATTTGCATAAACTTAAAACTTTATTTTCTCCCAATAAAGCTAAACAACTCTTGACTTTTTGATGGAAAATATAAACGTGTGTTTGGAGTTTTAAAAACAATTTATAAAATTCAAATTTGTGTTTTATCGGTGCTATAGATACACAGCTTCACATTGTATCTATGTCTGTCAATAAAATACTCATTTTCATTTTATAAGTACTACTTATAAATAGAAATTGTCACAGGTATTGATCACTGGATTTGCAACTGTGCCAGAAATGTATGCTATATCTCAAATACACTGGGCTAATTTCTTATTTTCAAATTCATGGACTTACCAATACTCAATGTTGATTTACAAGCAAAAACTAAGGCTTTCCTTTTTCAGTCTGTAATGGAAAGCAAAGCCTGCTCTGCCAATCTCATGCAGTGGACAATTCAGAGTGTACATGTGCTATACATCTGAGTCTTTGTCATAGAATAAATACACATCATAATTGATGAGCTGTCTTGATCTTACTTTGAAAAGCCTGAAACAACTGAATCAATAAATAATGACATGATAACTTTATATTTTACGCTAAGTATAAAACAAAAATGTTTATCTATTGTGACATCAATAAATCTTGCTATGAAATAAAACAGCGTGGCATTATTTAATATTTACTATCTTCATTAATTTTGTTAAATTGCTGCCTTATGCTTATAATTTATAATACATTATGTTTCAGAGGCATTGTGTTGGGTTACACTCCAGATGTCCTTACTGATGCTACAGTAAGTATATTTATTATCCTCTAAGCTTTTGTCCAGTAATTTTTCTATGCATGATTTGTTAACATGAATTAGATTTACAAGTCAAATAATGTTGTGTTTATGATGTTAAGAAGATTGGTTGGTAATTACAAGGAAATGAAACATGAACATTTAATGTCAGCTGTGTTCTTTATCACCATTGTACTGTCTGGTATTTATTTCAGCTTTATGTACTAAATACCTTTTAGGCAACACTTACTGTTGGTTTATTGCTGGCAACAAGTAGAAGGCTGATTGAGGCTGCTGCAGAAGTTAAAAAGTAATTATTATTAACCATCTTTATATTTTTTGCTATTAATTATTTGAATGACTTGTGTGATTGCTTGTTTGTTTATTTGTCTGTACTTATCTACAGTCATGTCAACAAAATGCCTGCCTGCCTGCCTGCCTGCTTATAGGTCTATAGCAACATATATTATTGCCTCCGAAAACTGTTTTGTTTTTTGTTATTGATGCAGTGGTGGCTGGAGTACATGGAATCCTCTATGGATGTGTGGATCCACTCTAATGGACAGTACAGTTGGTATTGTAGGAATGGGAAGAATTGGTAAATATTGATATGCTAATTTATATGTTTTAGTCAATTATTATTCACTAAGACTTAATTACCTCACAAGATACTGAAAACCCAATGTTGCAGATACAGTACCAGTAACGAGTAAGGCTGCATCCATGCGCAAGTGCGAGTGGCCTTTGTCACTCGCGAGTATGAAAAACAGAATGTTAATGATTAGCGTCAGTCGCTGTGAACGGAACGAGTCTATTCCCGCGTTCTCACTCGCGAGTGGAACGTACTTAGGTCAACAAAGTTATCCTTTTAGAAGCAAAAGAAATATTAAATTACCATCATTTGGAAATTAGATTTTAGATTTTGAGTAAACTTGACTTGATAGAAGCCACTATAGTGCTCGAAAATTTGCAATTTGATTTAAATTAAAATAAACAAAAATTATTTTGTAATAAAATATAAACAATTGAAAACCAAGAGTTGTGGTTGTTTTGTAAATTCTGTTCCCGCATAATAAAATATGGGATGAATTGAGACGGAATCAATGAAGCGGAAAGGTGCGAACTTGGAGAGAGAGCTTGGCTCCAAACTAAATGGATCCAGTCACTTTATTGTAAGGGGACAGCCATACTAGGATTTTTAAGACATCAAATGATTTCACCCAATTCCTCAGAGTATTACATTTGAGTTCATTGTTTGTGGGCTGTAGGGTAATGTATTTGTAATTATCTATTTTGTCATGTTTAGGTTTAGCAGTTGCAAAAAGACTTGTGCCATTTGGAATTAGCAGCGTTCTGTATAGTGGAAAATCACCAAAGAAGGAAGGTATATTTTATTAAGTTCATTTACAGGTGAGAACACCTCACTCTGAAACTTGCTGAGAAAAACATATTGAAGTTATTCACCTGGAATATGACAGTGGGAAGTGCTGCTGGCTTTTCTTTTGAAAATGCAACAATATTTTTTAATGTGCCTATCATGGATGATGAACTTCAAAGTTTTGGCTGTCAAGTAGGACATGTTTTAGTTTCACATGTTGATTTGGGTGTTGTTAAAAATGGCTGCAGTCATAACCCATGGTCAACCATCATTATGCTTTATTCAGGGATGGTGGTATAATGCGGAAAAAAAATCAAAATTATGCGGAATTTCTGATAAAATTATGCGGAAAAAATAATTGATTATGCGGGGAAAAGTGTTGATTATGCGGAAAAATTGCGCAATATTGCAAAACGTTATGCAATATTACAGAAAATTGTATAAAACCATTTTGTGAGCATTTTAAGTTTAGAATATATTTTAAGTAAAAAAAAAAACATGAAAAACATATTAATGATTTATTAATATACAGATCTGACACCATAACCTCTTTAATAACAATAAGCTTTGTACCATCTATAGACATTGTCCTGAGAGAGGTTTTCATTAGTACCTAATTCACTGAAAGGCTTTCTAAATATAAATATTTAGGCAAACAAAACACAAACAATATTTCTCAGTTTATGATAACGACTCCAAAAGAAACATGCACATACTTACAAAGCTGTGTTCAAGTATTCAATTTTGAAAAATAACATGAACTGTAAAATAACATTACCGTAACTGTTTCATACTGATTTATAAAAAATAGCCTTACTCAATACTAGTTCAAAAAGTTCAAATAGTTCTCAATCATGCTAAATTTATTTTGTGTAGTCTAGTTTTTAGCCAGTCAGTCATATTTAGTACATAACTATTACATAACACCCTATTTTCTACTTTTCTTTGGTATACTTGCTCTTCTTCTGGTAAGTCAGGAAATGTGAATGGCTGAATCCCATAATACTGCATGGCCCATAAATAAAAATTTATCCATCTTACAATAGAATAATCAAGCATAAATCTGGAATAATTTATTGTAATTGTTCAGATATATAACAGCAAATCTCATTGGATCATTTCAACCAATTAAAATTGGCGCTAAAACAAAACTAGTTCTAGTCTACGCTCTGCCATTGCGAGTGACGCCTTGTTGATAAACGTTAAATCGTGCGAGTCTCGATTGTGTTATGGGGTTTTTCATGTTTTTTTTTAAAGTTTTTTACACAGAAAACGTATGTATTCTTATATTTTTTTTATATATTATTGATATTTAACTTGTCCTGCAATTCAAAGTGTGTAATTTTTGGCAAATGAAAGCATTTTGGAAAAGCGAAAAATCGCGCGAGTCTGGCTTGTTTTTGTGGAGTTTTTAAGGCTCTTCTCGAGATTTGTTTACAAAATAAAACCTTTCTTTTCTTATTTTTTTTCAAGAAGTAACGATATTTTGCTTGTTTTTTACTCAAACTTGTGAAAAGTTTGGCTTATTATGCGATTTTTTAGCGATTACGCGGATTATGCGATTTTAGACCGATTATGCGAAATCGCATAATCGCGTTATACCACCATCCCTGTTTATTTATTCACTCCAGGTAAGTTAAGAATCCCTAAGCTTTATTTTATTCAAAATTTCATTCCAGCTTTATTAAAATGATCTTATTTTTTGTATGAGAACATTTTTACAGTAGGAATCACTATGAAAAGCAAGCTTCTCTTAGCCATGATTTTAAGAAATTTTGGAATGGACAATCAACCTCGGAAACCCAGGTGGTATAATCTGTCGTTTGAAACTCGATCCTAGAAAAAGTACCCCTGGGCTCAATCTCTTGAAAAGCTTGTATCAGAAGTCTAAAACCAAATTATTTGCTTGCATAAACAAAGAGATTAGTAAAATGTGATCATACTGACAAACTCTTTGTTTAAACAGTTCAAAAATCTATTAGATCTTGTCGTTTAACTATAATTATAACTATAACTGAAACAGGAATACACTGAATAAGTTTTGATTGAATGATCATTAATTGTTAAAGGTTATAACTTACAGCATTGTTAAAGGAAAAAATACTGTTAAATTAATTGTCACAAATTGCTTTTGACTTGTCATTAACTGACCTTGTGATCTGGTTGTCCAGATCAACTTAATTCTGATTGGTCGACCATAACAATTTTGATTGGTCGACCATATATAATTGATCAATCAAAAATCAGAAAAATGCTGACTTCTAATGAATTACGAGTGACAGAGTATAATGCCTGGGTTTCTGAGGATGTAAAAAAAAAACACTGTCTACTAAACAGCATTTTGAAGATTTTATTCAAGAAATGTGTAACCCATACCTTGATATATCAACATCTTGAAAAACAAAGGATTTTTACATGGTGAATGGCAAATGCCGCGAAACAAAAGAAACCTCCCTAGTTCTTAAATGACTTTTGTATTGTTACTTAAGTAAGTGTGTTATCTTTCACAGCTGAAGAACAAGTTGCTGCAGAATTTGGTAAGCACCCTTTTTTGAAAGTTTGTGTTTTGAGGAATCGCATATTAAATCTGTTAAACAACCATAACTTGTTTGCTTGGATATGTGGCATAGATGAATGTAGGAAAGTCATTAGAACAAGTCAGTGTCAACATGTAAAATTACTTGGCATAGATGAATAAGTCATCAGAACAAGTCACTGTCAACAAGAACAAATACATGGCATAGATGAATAAGTCATTAGAACAAGTCAGTCTCAACATGTAAAATTACTTGGCATAGATGAATAAGTCATTAGAACAAGTCAGTCTCAACATGTAAAATTACTTGGCATAGATGAATAAGTCATTAGAACAAGTCAGTCTCAACATGTAAAATTACTTGGCATAGATGAATAAGTCATTAGAACAAGTCAGTCTCAACATGTAAAATTACTTGGCATAGATGAATAAGTCATTAGAACAAGTCAGTCTCAACATGTAAAATTACTTGGCATAGATGAATAAGTCATTAGAACAAGTCAGTCTCAACATGTAAAATTACTTGGCATAGATGAATAAGTCATTAGAACAAGTCAGTCTCAACATGTAAAATTACTTGGCATAGATGAATAAGTCATTAGAACAAGTCAGTGTCAACATGTAAAATTACTTGGTATAGATGAATAAGTCATTAGAACAAGTCAGTGTCAACATGTAAAATTACTTGGTATAGATGAATAAGTCATTAGAAAAAGTCAGTGTCAACATGTAAAATTACTTGGCATAGATGAATAAGTCATTAGAACAAGTCAGTGTCAACATGTAAAATTACTTGGTATAGATGAATAAGTCATTAGAACAAGTCAGTGTCAACATGAATGGCAAATCAATGAACTACATGACTTATTTTAATTTATTAATCATTTAAAAGATATAATTCATTATAATTTCACATGTGAAAATATCGTTACTTTGGTTACGCCTTATGAAACTAAGTATGAAATTATCTAATGAAATTAATTTTTTAGAAGGCTGTATTTAGATATACAAGTTAAAAATATTAAACAAATGAGAGCGACGTTTCAGTGTCGGCTAGACACCATTATCAAGCAAATGAATATTATAACAGTGAGTTGAGTAATATAAGAAAAACTAAGAAATTTACATAGGTTAAACAAAAAGTTTTGCCCTAAGGGAATCAGACTGTTTGTTTAAGGTCGGTTGTTGTTCTCTTATAAAGAGCATCTCACACAATAGGCAGTCAAATTTACTCTTGCATCTTCTCAAAACAATAAAGTTGTTATTTATATTGAGAGGTGTTATATCGTGTGCGGTACGGTAATGCTTGCCGATGCTTGACGCTGCTCCTTTGTGTTCCTCGATTCGTTCGTGTAAGTGTCTATAGGTGAAGCCTATATAACTTTCATCGCAAGAGTCACATTTAAATTTATAAACTACACGTTGTTGATCTACAATTGATGGTTTCTTTTCTTTGATTTTGAGGTTTTCTTGGATTTTACGGCTAACAAAAACAGGTTGGATGGTATGTCCTATTTTGGAGCTAAGCTCATGCAATTTACGTTTAACTTTGTTGGCAGAATGTTGATCTTTGAACGGTATCACGATTCTTGTGTTGTCATCGGGTTGTTTGATTGTACGGTTTTCCAGCTGTTTTGATGCGGCGAATTTCTTTATAGATCTTTCAATTAGGCTTTGTGGATATTGAAGCTTCATAAAGACACCCTTCAGTCGTTCACATTCTTCATGAAAAAAGGCCCATGATGATGATAAACGGTGCGCTCTATCTAGCATCGTGTTAAGTAAACTGCGTTTGTATTTGTCGTCTACATGGCTCTGATAGTAGAGGAGCAGTCCTGTGTTGGTGGGTTTCACGTAAACCTTGGTTTCAATGTGCGTGGACTTGTTCAATAGATTTATCCCCAAGAAAGGAAGCATTCCGTCTTTTTCAATTTCCATAGTGAAGTTGAGAGAGGCGTGGCAGTTGTTAAGGACTTCCAAGAAGTGCTCAGCTTCTTCCCTGTTAGGAGTAATGACGATGGTGTCGTCTACATATCTACGATAATAGTATGGTATGAGTCCTTGCGTTGTTAGAATATCCTCGATATAGCACATGAATACATTTGCGAGTAGAGGTCCAAGCGGAGATCCCATTGCCACACCGTCGAGTTGTTCATACAGTATGGTATGAGTCCTTGCGTTGTTAGAATATCCTCGATATAGCACATGAATACATTTGCGAGTAGAGGTCCAAGCGGAGATCCCATTGCCACACCGTCGAGTTGTTCATACAGTTGTCCGTTTTTACAACTTCGCCCTGGCTAAATGGCTGGAAGAAAAATTAAAACCATTGTCATATAATCAGTACACGATCAATGATATCTTCGACTTTGCTGAGGAAATTCGTTGTAAAGAAATTAACAACGGCGAATTACTAGTATCGTATGACGTCACATCGTTATTTACTAATGTACCACTTGACGAAACCATCCAAATACTGGTGGAGAAGGCTTTCGAAGCCGACTGGTTTAATACCACCTACGACCTACAATTAAGTAAACGTGACCTTACCGACCTCCTCAACATAGCTACTAAACATCAACTATTTCAGTTCAACGGACAACTGTATGAACAACTCGACGGTGTGGCAATGGGATCTCCGCTTGGACCTCTACTCGCAAATGTATTCATGTGCTATATCGAGGATATTCTAACAACGCAAGGACTCATACCATACTATTATCGTAGATATGTAGACGACACCATCGTCATTACTCCTAACAGGGAAGAAGCTGAGCACTTCTTGGAAGTCCTTAACAACTGCCACGCCTCTCTCAACTTCACTATGGAAATTGAAAAAGACGGAATGCTTCCTTTCTTGGGGATAAATCTATTGAACAAGTCCACGCACATTGAAACCAAGGTTTACGTGAAACCCACCAACACAGGACTGCTCCTCTACTATCAGAGCCATGTAGACGACAAATACAAACGCAGTTTACTAAACACGATGCTAGATAGAGCGCACCGTTTATCATCATCATGGGCCTTTTTTCATGAAGAATGTGAACGACTGAAGGGTGTCTTTATGAAGCTTCAATATCCACAAAGCCTAATTGAAAGATCTATAAAGAAATTCGCCGCATCAAAACAGCTGGAAAACCGTACAATCAAACAACCCGATGACAACACAAGAATCGTGATACCGTTCAAAGATCAACATTCTGCCAACAAAGTTAAACGTAAATTGCATGAGCTTAGCTCCAAAATAGGACATACCATCCAACCTGTTTTTGTTAGCCGTAAAATCCAAGAAAACCTCAAAATCAAAGAAAAGAAACCATCAATTGCAGATGAACAACGTGTAGTTTATAAATTTAAACACTCTTGCGATGAGAGTTATATAGGCTTCACCTATAGACACTTACACGAACGAATCGAGGAACACAAAGGAGCAGCGTCAAGCATCGGCAAGCATTACCGTACCGCACACGATATAACACCTCTCAATATAAATAACAACTTTATTGTTTTGAGAAAATGCAAGAGTAAATTTGACTGCCTATTGTTTGAGATGCTCTTTATAAGAGAACAACAACCGACCTTTAACAAACAGTCTGATTCCCTTAGGGCAAAACGTTTTGTTTAACCTATGTAAATTTCTTAGTTTTCTTATATTACTCAACTCACTGTTATAATATTCATTTGCTTGATAATGGTGTCTAGCCGACACTGAAACGTCGCTCTCATTTGTTTAATATTTTGAAATTAATTTTATGGATAATTATATGATGATAAACAGAATATTACATGGGTGCTTGGAGATTCGAAATTATCTTTTCCTGTTCAAATATTTTTTCAACACTCCAAGATAAATTCTGTGTCTTTGCACACCCCAATAATTATCCTCTATTTATCTTTGTTTTGTAGTTGATATCAACAGGTTATTGGAGAAATCAGACTTTGTAATTGGTTGTGCTGCATTGACTTCACAGACACATGGTAAATCAATATTATGTTGAATTTAATGCCACAACAATCCTGTTCAATAGGATATTCATTATAATTGTAAATGTTTGATTGTAGAAATGTTCAACAAGGCCACATTTTCCAAGATGAAATCAACAGCAACATTTATCAATACCAGTAGGTATGTAGCCTGTGTCCATCCATTCCAACCCCCCCACCCTCTCCCTGCAGAGAAATATGTATAGATTTCTGTATTCACAGTTGACCTTTATGCACCTATATCAGGTTAAAAGAATTTTATAAATAACAAAGCACCATATTTATCAGATTCAATAAATATCATAACCACATATCTAGATGCAAGAGCTTAATTGCATTCTTGCATTACAGGGGTGGTCTAGTAAATCAAGATGATTTGTATGATGCATTAGCTAATGGAAAAATCAAGGTAAGGCATTGAGACAGTATTTTGATTGTCATGTTGTCATTGTCATGTTGTCGTTGTGGTGTTGTCATTGTCATGTTGTCATTGTTGTGTTGTCATTGTTATGTTGTCATTGTCATGTTGTCGTTGTTATGCTGTCATTGTCATGTTGTCATTGTCATGTTGTCATTGTCATGTTGTCATTGTCATGTTGTCATTGTCATGTTGTTGTTGTCATGTTGTTGTTGTCATGTTGTTGTTGTCATTGTCATGTTGTCATTGTCGTGTTGTCATTGTCATGTTGTCATTGTCATGTCATTGTCATGTTGTGGTTGTCATGTTGTCATTGTCATGTTGTCATTGTCATGTTGTCATTGTCATGTTGTCGTTGTCATGTTGTCATTGTCATGTTCTCGTTGTCATGTTGTCATTGTCATGTTGTTGTTGTCATGTTGTTGTTGTCATGTTGTCGTTGTCATGTTGTCATTGTCATGTTGTCATTGTCATGTTGTCATTGTCATGTTGTCATTGTCATGTCATTGTCATGTTGTGGTTGTCATGTTGTCATTGTGATTGTCATGTTGTCATTGTCATGTTGTCATGTTGTCATTGTCATGTTGTCGTTGTCATGTTGTCGTTGTCATGTTGTTGTTGTCATGTAGTCATTGTCATGTTGTCTTTGTTATGTTGTCATGTTGTCATTGTCATGTTGTTATTGTTGTTTTTTGTGCACATGCAATTGCCAAGTGTCTTAACAAAACAGGACAATATCCGAATGATATGATCTATCTCACTTTAGGCTGCTGGACTCGATGTAACAGTTCCTGAACCTTTGCCAACTGACCATAAACTTCTGACACTGCCAAATTGTGGTAAGATTTTCATTGACATATCTGACTTATCGAACAGTCTGCACAGGTTTACTCCAAGTAATTCCAGATTGCTCACCTATATCCCTCCTGAACTTCCAAAATACTTTTTTAAGATTATTTACATTATATTAAAATACTCTAAAAATGTAATATATATAATTTTAAAATCGTTAGTGTAACATATCTTAAATGTATTTTATTACACTTCAGTTTTGTTACATTTATTTCATATATGGGGGATGTGCCCCAGGATAGGGCATGGTTCATAGCTATCTTGTCTTAAATAGGGTTTACATATTACCCAAAATTGCCTGCAATAGGTCTCCCATTGCCACGTATTCCTTGTCTCAGACAGGTATGGAATCAATTTCTGTAAAAGTAAAGAGAGAAATTAAGCTGTTTATACATGTGGACAATAATTATGTAAGAATCTAGTTGGGATCGGGGGCTCCTACAAAAGAGGGGCGTTTTGTACATCCTAGATAAATATTTTGCACAGCCTGGATAATTGTCATTGTCGTTTGTAACTTACTGTCATGTTTTCATATTCTAGTTATTCTACCTCACATTGGAAGTGCAGAGGTTGCAACACGTGAACAGATGGCTACTCTAGCAGCAAGGAACCTTCTAGCGGGATTACAGGGAGAAACGTTACCGGCTCAAGCACAGTTGTAAACAAGTGTTGATCAATTTGAAATAATATACATAAAAGATGAAGCGGACATGTAAAAACCTTCTAGATAGAACACGAGCAAAAATACTACCAGACCAAACTCGGCTAAGAATAGAGAGTTTTGACGTAAAAGGAAATTTATGTATACTCCTTTTTACGCGTATTTAAAGTTACTACAAGCTAGAAGTCTCTAGGAATCAGACTCGGGACCTCTCGCACAGAAAGCCGCGCACTAGCCAACTGCGCCATCCTCGCTTATTATGTTAACGAGTTCTAAAAAATGCAAATCGGCCAGGGCAGCTCAGTTAACAAGCATTGTACGAAGGTATGTATAGTACGGTGCACAACAGACATTAATAACGTAAAAAGATGTTCAATACAAACATCTTGTGCTTTTTCAACGAAAAGTAAAACTTCGATAACCAGCTGATCGAACTTGCCTTTGTCTTTGTGCATGACAAAGTACATTCCAACTTGCAATGCTTTAGCAAAGCTGCTCTAGCTCATTAGCATTTTTAGAGCTCACAAGCATAAGTTAGCTTGTTAGGTGAAAACGCTCTAATATGTATATATAATATGGTAATTAAACAGTGCCGATGTAATACCGGACTTTGTCTTCTTATGATTTCCAAAAAAATTAATTGCGATTAGTCAGCCAAACCTTCGCAGTTTATTTCTACTATTAAAACGTGCAAAATGTATAACAAAGCCTTTATCGCATTCCTATGTAAAATGCTTCAAGATATCAAATGTCATAAACGTTGTATTATAGTTGATACAATCCTTCCATCATTTTTCGCGTCAACATGCATAATCAATCACTTGACGATAACTAACATCGGATGGTGAAATCCAATATGAAAAACTTTTGCAGTTTCTCTTAATTAAAATCACAACTAAAGTAGTAATTTATGAATGCGTTCGGTGCCGTACATTTCACAATTCAGCTGCGTTTCCAGCGTGGTTGTCCTTGTGGTGTAGTGGTTAACACATCGGACTAGAATACCGAAGACGTGGGTTCAAATCCTGCCAAGGGCGTATGATATTTTAACATTTCTTTTAAAATCACAACTGCTACTTCACCAACTCTTTTAACATATTATCAACAACAAAAAATACCCACAATGTATACGTCTGCTAACAATAAATTAAATAGCATATAAACAATACCAAAAATTTGGGCCATGCCTCCAGACACATATAGAGCTGAAGCGTCGCATGGCGGCTTATACAGCCTTACGTATAGGCCGAAGATTTCGACAACGACCGCGCTATCCTCAGTGGCAGACCGAGCTAACAAGGCTAACCCTGCGAACCATTCGAACAGGGTCAGTGAGGGAGAAATTAGCCGGCCCCTAGACCATAAATAGCTAATTCCACGCCAAGCTTCGCTGCGATCCACCGATTCTACAACACTCGACATAGGTTTTATAACCCGATATTTATTTTGACTAAACCGTGTGGGTTAGACTGCTATGCATCACTGATCATGAAGTGTGTTACGAAGACGCGCATGCCTATTGATTGTCTCCATAATGCATCTTATTTTTGTGTGTCTAAAAAGTTCAAAATTGCTTTTCGGAATACATCGGATAACCACGTGAAGAAAGAAGTAAAAGAGATCTAGAATGTATCAGGAGAGATTTGTTGTAAAGAGCGAGGTTACTGACTAATAGTTTTGCTAAACAAGTTGAACGATCCAATTTCACCGTGTTTTATACCCTTCTTTGGGTGCTTTTACTCACGGACTATATTTCAAAACGATTAGTCATTTTAATTTTTTAATTCATCTGGTAGCGTGGCCGAGCGGTCTATAAGGCGCTTGTTAAAGGCATCAGTCTCGAAGAGGGTTGGGTTCGAATCACACCGCTGCCATTGACTAGAATTGTACGCGCAAAGCAACTTTTATTTTTGCCTGAACCATGACCGATTACCATTCTGTGATGTTGTTGATTCATTCGCAACCACATCTTGTATTCTTTGCATGTTATCAAACCTTTTAAGTTTCAGAATCACATCTAAGTGATAGCGTCGCCGAGCGGTCTAAGTCGCTGGTTTTAGGCAACAGTCTCGAAAGAGGCGTGGGTTCGAATCCCAGCGCTGCCACCGAGGAGTTTTTGCACGCTAGTATTGAATGATATTTTATTTTAGCTTCATACGGATAATATTCCGTCCAAACGCGTCTCCCGCCGAACCGATTTTTCGCAATTGATATCTTTATCCTAGAGAGTAAGACGCTTTTAAAAAATTCCATTTCACGGAAATGAAATTTGTTTACGGAAAGGTGAAAAAGAACAATTCCCACACCGGGAATCGAACCCGGGCCACGGCGGTGAGAGCGCCGGATCCTAACCACTAGACCATATGGGATTGACTTGATCATAGAGCAGATTAAGTCCGTGCACTAGCGTTCTACCCATCAAAGCACAAGAGGTACAACTTTGTATTTTATCCGGATAAGAGAAAGCCAAAACGTAATTAAAGCTTTTGAGGAAACCTTGTTGATCGCTACGACAACTAACTATCTCAATGTTTAAAATTGCTTATATAAAAAAAAAATAAGCTAATCAAAGGATAGACCTTGATAATATCTTGTAAATGTTGAAGAAAAACATATCAAATTTATAGGGAGATAAAGCATTTAAATATCAGCAAAAACACCAAAATGAGGCTTGAAAGGCCTCCTCCATGATTGTATATCCATAATACACCTTTTTATTCGAGAGCAACAAAATTTCAAAAAAATTGTCAATTTTCGGCCATTATGGCAGATCGTTGGGGATGATGTTTTTTGAGGTTCTCATAAAATAAAATTCAATATCCTTACATTGTGAACGAGGACATATTGCCGTATTTAAGGCAAATAAGGGCGTCTTAACAAACTTAACAGTCGATTCACGAAAATATGGCCAAATTTCAAGCGGGATCAGTTTTAAGGCGACCGGCACAGGTCTACATGTTTCCTTATTTTAGATCCATTGCGATATTGGATACAGTGCGCTTTATTTTCATTTTTTATATCAGTCTTATCAGTAAACCAAATATTAAATGTTTTTTTTATGGAAGATTCAATTTTCCTCAGTCTTACCGATAAAGACATCAATATTACCCCCGTACCCCCTAGGTTGTCAAAACCTTATCGAAACGTATTAGACATTATTTCCTAAAGTCTTCGTCCACAGATATAATCACAGAATATTAACATCGCTTATTATCGCAAGTTTAGTATCCGCTGTTTACCATGAAACCATAACTGGTAAGTACTTCATGTATGCCTTGATTATAAAAACATGCATATAAACAAATCTACAAAAGAAAATATGAAAAGAGAAACCAATAATATCATGTATAAATAATATAAATAAATATAGTACAAAAAAAACGAAGGACTACTTCACAAAAACTCTGAATAGCAATAAGACATATATGTGAGGAAATTATAATCTGGGCATAGATGAAGTACTTACCCCACAAGTGGCAATTGAATGTTATGTTCACATATCATCAGTTTCTTGACTTTAGTTACATAACAATGAACCCTGACTGTTGAGTTTCAACTTTAATTAAGTAATCTATAACAGAAGTACAATCTTGATTTTTTGCAACAAACAAACTTTGTAACAATAGAGCTAGATACCTCACAGTGTCCATGCAGTCTTATCAACAATATCTGTCGTTCTGCCACTTTTGCTATTGGAAATATTGGCGGAATACGCAAATACCACAATCTTGGAAAAAAAACATGGCGAGTGAGGAACCTAAACATACATATGGGTTTATTTCCACAATATACGTTTTCGCTTCCATGCTTATTTTCCATTTCAGACCATGAGTTGTCACTCTTGGGAAATGATTCTTTCAGGTGTAAATATTTCAACACATTTTTCATAAAAGAACCATTCCCTAAAGAGTGTCACATGATCTGAATAGGGCAATTTGCATACGAAGCTGAAAAGGTCTATCAGTTCTGTTCAGGCTGTGAAAGAATTTAGTAGACTATAAAATGTGAATATTATTATCTTACTGTGTCAATCTCTTCGACTTGTTACGGGCTTTTTCGACATTGTGTATATTGTTTATTAGTGTTTGAGTTACGGCGTCGAGTATCAACTGACATCAGGTTTTGAAAATGATCGATTCAACTTTGCAACGTCAAACACGACATGGTTTTCGACAAGAGAGGGGATCTTTTCATTCTATTTTTAAACTGAAGTTATTTCGGGAACGGAACGTGATTGGCCAGATTGCATGAGGCGCGGTCGGATTGTCAAAACATCTCAAGACAAAAGTGATTAAAGTTTCTAGAAATAGCACGACGAGTAGAGCCCCTGATGGGGTTCGGGGATAAGCTCTCTTACCTCATACTCTCTTGTTTTCGAAAAATATGTGAAGATTGACTGGATACAAAAATTATCAAAAAAAACGAAATTAACTTTCACACGTATACGACTTTAAACGAAACCGTCCATATTTTTCAATGTTTTTGCCTCAGTGTATGAGATATTTCTTTGGATCACAAACAGGCACTATTGTTTTCTCCATAGTTTACTTTTATATTGATTGTACACTGGCGCTCCAATCAGTTAGCCTCCTCCGCAGGCAACCCTTTTTCGGCCCTTTTTGCTTTTTTTACTTATTCAGGATTCCTTTGTTGCTCTCTCGACTGAGAGACCTGGCGCCCAAGAGAAAAAGAGAAGGGGTTGCCTGCCAAAAAAGGACACACTTCCGGCGTTCTGCGCAGATTAAGTCGCGCATGCAAATATTAAACGTGGGGGTGATGGTAATTGAAAATTTGAAATAACGACCATTTTAGTCCTCTCATATTTCGTAGTTTGTTTGTGTTTATGTATAGCATGTCAAACGAGAACCAACTTGAAGGTGCTGTATATTGCTTCTCAGTACTCAGCTATTTGATATTTAAAATCACAACAAATTTTATTTAAAATGCGGTGGTGTCGAAGTATACTTTATTTTTAACAAGTCCTTTTGAAGCGGCATTAAGAATGGCGATTGTGTTCTGGCAGTCTTGCGAAGTTCACGGTATGAACACGAAGAACAAATTCGAACGTATACTGTCGTCTGCGACGAAAATAATGCTTCTTGTCCTCTGGTCATTCTTCTGAGTTTAATAGTGATTACGACGGTGTTTAATGGATGAAAACTAATCTTAATTCCCATCAACAACGGCAACAAGAACGTGCGAGTGTTCAAGATGGCGAGACGAGTGACTTGCTTATAACTTTTTCTTTCTTGCTCGGTTCATCTTGTATTGTGTCGTTCTGACTTTGACGAACGGCCGCATTTGAATCATCTACCTTTAAATTCAGTCGAGAGCTGGTTCACTAAATCTTCAGTTTCTTCTATTTGTAGTTTAGTCGCTTTAATTTGTCTTATAACATTTTCATACGAACTACTTAAATATAATACTTGAAGTAGAAGTTTTTTATTAACTCGCACTTGAAGCCATGTTTTACAACAATCACACTTACCACCACCCAGTGTGAATTTCATTGGATAAAAACTTCTTTACCCCTCCCCCGGTCCCATTGCATGTCCAAAAGGTGACATTGCAAGTCCGCATTGCTCGGTTTTTGGCAGGCGTCTCTTTGGCTTTTTTTTCTCTCGAGGTGACGTAATCCCATAATCCCCAACGGTCAAATGCAAAACAGGAAGCCCATCCAAGAAACTAGAAAGGAAAACGCTAAAAAGAGACGCCTGCGGAGGAGGCTACCAATCAGTATTCATGTGCGACACGTACACTCAATTTGTGATACGAAAAATTAAGTATCATCACAATACGCATCCGGTATAAATACAAGCTGCATATTGATCCTTTTGTTATAGCCTCTGGCTCCGCATGCAACTACTTTGGGCTTACTAGTTCATTTTTCTATCTTGGGCTTCCTTTATTCTAATTTGGGTTTCTTTTTCTTTTGAATGTGATCCAAAAAAAGGTCTTTCAAATACAGTTTACAGTTTTGAAGGCTAGCACTGTACTGTGCATTAAATCTCAAACCGCGATTTGTTTATCATCATACACTGAGTACATTTGATTTTTCCCAGGTAGGTAAGTTTTACTTGTTCTTGCAATACTATTTTCGGACTACACGTTTTGTTAATATTGAACTCATCTCTAACACCAACACTAGTGACAATAGTTTAGTGTCACTAATCCAACGAAGGACTAACGTCCGAAACGTCAGTATACTCTCTTCTTTCTACGGTGTATAACTTACACTAGTTACCACAATTACACCTAGCTGCGTATCTTTTTGTTTCGTATACAGCGAGTAAACGATTTATAATTTACGAGCTGGTTTGTTATCCAGTTTTATTTGAAACTCAAATTAGAAACCGGACATTGTAGTTTTAGATCGTACCCGGTGAATGCTTTGTAATTTATATCACGATGTTCCTGGTGATTCAAGAATAGTTAAGATCGAAGATAGAAAGTGGAGAAATATCAAGATTTGCGTTGAGAAGGGACGTAACTCGATCGCGAACTTAGGATGTTATCAGTAAACTCCCAGTAGTTGTTCGAGAATTGGGCATATTCAGCAAAAATCTAGAGAAATATACTGATGCGGATCCAGGGGGGGGGGGGGGGGGCAGGGCAATGCCCCCCTTTTTTGGCAGGAACTGATTTATATCTATACATAGTACTTTTAATTTTTGAATGATAATCCGTAATTTTCTTATTAGAGTACGAATGAATGTGCGTTTTAAGGCTACAGGACATGCTTTAGTATAGCTAGTTCACATGATTCCTTGTGGTGGTAGGTTTGTGTTACTTTTAAGGATTGCTTTTTTAGGAAACTACAAACGTCATATTCGGGGGTTGAAGGTGAATAATGAATAATGAATAATGAATAACGGACCTAAATTTTCTTGGAATAATGAATTATTGCCGCTTAAATACTTTAGGAATAATGAATGACGACGAAATGAAAAAAATATATATTCATCAAACCTCGTATATTACGTATTTTTATATTTCATTGTTATACATATAAAATAGCACCCGGTTGATTTTTGGTTTTTCGCTTTTACTGCATGCCCCTGCAAGGGGGGGTGGGGGAAGGGCATGCTGCTGTCACATTAAAAACAAATAAACAACTTATTGACCTGGGGTCAATTGTTTGCTTCATCGGTATCTTGACATAAGATCTCGTACCCCGGCAAATTCTATTTTTCGAATTCATTTAATTTGGTGCTGAAAACGAATAAAATGGGAAACTGCAGAGGAGAAAGCTGATGTCATTCCTCGAGGCATAAAAGTCACAAAAGGTACATCTAATAATTCACAAATACTGTTCATCGATTTCAGTATATTGCTAAATTTTGCCGCGTTGTATACGGTACGCCCATTATGATTTATCATTATCATTTTATGCCCAGCCGCAAAAAAAGGAAAATTGATGAATTAACTAGCGATCATGAAGCAAGCCATTGGCCTGCTTCAAATTTTGAAAGTCCTTGCAAACCGAGTGTCTTTTGCAGCTATGTATGAACGTTTATGTTTAATACTACTTTTTCGCCCATGGAAGTATTCATCAGGGTAATGATCGTTTATAGCGATATTTCTAAAGGTAGATAATGTGCTTTTATGAGTCTTTCAGCTATTTTATGTACCAATTTGTACGATGATATTTCGACGTGGACAAATTTACGCATTTGAATCAATGCAATAGTATTTAGACAAATGTATCATGGTATGATGTTTGAAACAAGAGTTTTCACTTGCAAGCTCAGTTCTAAATCAGCCAGTCTGTATCAGCTGATAAAGATGAATTTATTGCAGTAGTTATTTCATGCATAATCAATGAATTTTAAAAAGTTATAGATCGTTTTTGTCATGTCTACTGATTGTTTCATTTTGTCTCTGACTATGATATTGGTATTCTAGCAATTAATTTTTATTTCACGGGTTAACTGACTTATATTTGCAAAAACCTATGAAATACACTTATAACACCCTTCCTCTTTGGTATTCTATTGTCAATATTAGAATAGGTACGATTTATTACACTTTGTTTCACAGGTTTTTACAAACATCACTAATGATAATAAATTGATTCTCACAGCATCCCATTTTCGACAGAAATCGCTAGTTATATATCTGTCTACTACATATTGAAATGGAACTCATTTAGCATACAAATTGCAATTTTTAACTCACTAGATTAAAAAAAAACAATCATTTTAGTTATCTTGGGACTGAACATCTGCGTGAAATTGCACTTTGGAGCTATTTGAATACATGATTAAAAGGAGTAACTGAAAGTAAGACATGATAGTCCAAAGAGCGCTGGAAAGCCATTCAAGTGCTCCGTGCGGTCTTGATCGAAAGTGCATAATTTTTGATCAAGGTAAACCAAATGTTTTATTGTTTCCACAGCATTAATCTTTTCTAGTTGTAGATTGATTCTTTTGTAATTGTAGATCATTTTAGATAAGGTTGTATCTCATTGTAGCTCATTGTGCATTTTGGTAAGCACGGGCTAAAGCAAACTAAGTTATTCAAGATTTGTCGCTATATGTTGGTAGTTTTACAAACTTTTTTTATTAATCCTTTCTTGCATGTTCAAATTTCCTTCACACTTACCCTTTTCCAGTAAAATATTTCAAATCTAAACGTTCTTAATGATTTTTCACATTTTTAAATTAAAAAGAGATCCGATTGACGTTATTAGTGGCCCGTTAGTGGCTGTTCTCGAAAATATGTTTTATGTACTGCGATCAGTTTGATTATTCTAACATAGACTTGATAAAAGTTTAGCATTTTTAGAATACCCTAGATTGATTCTCGCAGCATTCCACTTTCGACAGAAATCGCTAGTTATATATCTATCTACTACATATTGAAATGGAACTCATTTAGCATACAAATTGCAATTTTTAACTCACTAGATTAAAAAAAAGAATTATTTTAGTTATCTTGGAAGAACACCTATTTGACTACATGATTAAAAGGAGTCACTGAAAGTAAGACATCAGATCACGTCATGTTGAATTAAATATAAAGGTCCTCAAAAAAAAATTAGAGAGAATTAGGGTGACCAGACAAATTTTCAACCATAATGACCAAAAAACCATCGCCCCTCCCTACTTAATAAAACAAATGGAGTTATAAAAATTATTTATTCAGTGGTTCACTCAATATTTGTGTAAATGGATAAAAACACACACAAGTCAGAACGGAGAGCAAGATCTTTTGTCAATTTTCTGTGACATTCAAAAAAACAGTGGAATTTTGAAAAAAAGAATTCTAATAAATTATACAAAATTTTCGAAAATGGATATTGAATGAAGAAGAAAAAGGCCAAGAAATAATGAATTTTTGATCACAAATAATTCATCTTCAACCCCCGAGTCATATGATCTATACCGTCAAGGTTACGATGCTAAAATTATAAGCTAGACTGTGGATAACTAAAAACACTTATAAAATATATACTAATAAATTTGTAAACATTTGCATAGTGACAGCTTTATACTCTCTTAAAAGTTATAGTTCATCAAATGGAAACATCAAAACGTCCTACTTCGTAGTCATTACCTGTGTTTATCAACAACAATACTCTATTTATTGTTAAACCTCCATCTGTTTATTCACGTTTTTGCCTACTAAAAATTTATCGAGACCTTCCAATGTTTTCTTGTTGTTTCGTTTTTTTTAATACTAACACTCTACGTACACCGACCTCTAGAACGTATTGTGTGCACTTTAATGATATATTTTCTCTGTTATTGAAAAGTTTAAGGACCACTTGAATGAAAAACTAATCATGTTTGAGAGATTTTGAGATCAAGTGCCACTTGCCCGAGAACTGGCCCACTTTTTCACAAAAATAAGCTGTCATAAAAATAACGAAAACACAACTGAGTAAGTCATTTGCTTTTAAATACACTGTCAATGGCTGACATTCGTGTAGCGCTCTCGATTTGAGACGCGGTTATGACTATATTAGACATTACGGAATTCATTTAGTTATTAGTGACTTTCATGTAGCAATCAAGTACTTACCGGTAATAACAAAAATAACAAATAACAAAAAAAAAAACAAAAAAAAAACGACAATTGAAAAACTACATGAGGGGCAAACGAACGGACTCATCGGTCCCAACGAGGTAAGCCCCCGTAGAATGTACTGCGGGGAAATAATTTCAACATTTTTAGCTATTTATTTACAAGTTTTGATTGTTTACATAAACAGAGATGGTTACGAAGCTAATATATTGTTAAAGGAAGGTGATCCAAGCTGTAAATGTAAAAGTGCGTGTTTGAACTCTTCGTTCACACAAAATTGAATTTTAAATCTCAATGTATTCGTCAAAAATACAAAAATATATTTCAATCTCTCACTAAAGCTTAAAAAAATACACCTTATCACGTCTTAACTCCTTCCGCATCCAGTTGTCAAACAATTACACACTGAGTTCCACAGAGGTTTGTTTTGGGTCCCCTATTGGGTCCCTTATCTACATTAATGATTTTCAAAAAGTGAGAATTTCTTTGACTTTCATATTTTTGCTGATGATACTAATTTCGTATGTTCTGAAACCTCTGAAGACCTCAATCAATGAAAATCTTCCAAAAGATATTTGAATGGCAAAACTCAAATAAACTATCTCTCAATATTTTAGAAACTAATTTTGTCATATTTCATCCACCTTAAAAAATCACTACCTATTCCATTCAACTCTACATAGATAACAAAGAGTTACTCTAAGGGGCTGTTTATATTGGCTGGTTTCTTTTGTTTTGTACGCTTTGTAAGCTTGAACACACTGAAAGAAACCAGCCCGCTAGACCACCGATAGAATTTTTGTTAGAATTCTACGAAAATAGACGAGTGTAGAAACGAAATCTACAGAGATAGTGGGGCATAAATACCTCGATAAAACCGTACTAATAACAAAAGTGGCAAAATGAAGTATAGTCCGAAGCGGTGTTTTGAGCACGTGAGTAGAGACAACGCCCTTGTTTACCGATAATGTCCAACGTTAAAGTAGTACAGCAGAAAGAACTTTACCTACATCAGTTATAGATTACATTTAAATAATGATTTGGCTACTGGTACGTGTATTCTAAGAGAACAATATTTGATATACCGTTAGGGAATTAGGAATTAAACTATCATATCAATATGTCAAAACTCTCTTAGGCAAATCAATAGAAATCGACCCAAAACTGATCCATTTTGGTAATCTTGTAACTAATGACACGAGAACATAAATATAGCGCAAGGAATAAGATACGAAATCAAAATTAATATTATTTTCCAGAAAAACATCCCTTTTACAATGAGAGAACATTGTGTTGTTACGAACACAAAATTATAAGCATGTCAAGGGAAAACGTACATGAAATATAGCCCACCAGGAATTGGCAAGACGGCGCCAGCTACAACATAGTTTGTTGTTCTGTGTTAGGAAGACACTCATTGACAGGTGTGCAATTAATTAAACCGTTTTTCTACTTGACATTAATGAGACGAGAAAGAAACATATACACAAATTCTCTCAATCGTTAAAGATCAATTTTCTTTAACGCTAAAATCATAGAGAATCAATTATAATATTTAGTTCTGCGCTAATGGAAATACATATGAGTCGTGACAACTAAAATAGGGTCTAAGGGTTTCTGAACTGAGAAACATTGACTTCGAAAGAAAGAAAAGTGAAAAACGAAAAAGATGTGCATCAAAGGGTTCTTCGCCAGCTAGACTCATTTTAAGTTATCACGACTCATATTAATATTTAGCACAACATAAGTGAATATATATTACTGTTGTTATCTAAATGTTATCTTTACATATGCATGAATGGCTTATGATATTTCTAGACCCTACCAGTAGAATGCAATTAAAATACCAATAGATAGAGGATTAATAGGCGATAGCGCCGTTAATTCAACTTAGGCCCTTCTCACATGATTCCGGAATGAGATTCATTCTGGAATGAGTTCATTCCATCCCCGTAAGACTCTATGTGTTCGTTCACATGATGCCAGAATGAAATGCTGCTCGAGGTCAAGTCATTCTGGAATGAGTTCATTCCGGTTTTCAATCCGAATGAAATTCGCGTTCAGGAATGGAATTTCATTCTGGAATCATGTAAACTCGGAACGAACATCGTTCGGGAATGAAAAACATAAACCGAGAATACTGGGTCGAGCTAAGTATGCGTAAAAGCCACGAAGAAAAGGCGAGATGGGTTTCTTTTCTCTGCTAATTAAAAAAACGCCTATAGACAAATGATTTGCAGCTATTACCATCATCATCAGCACCGATATTTTCCACATTATGGACGCCATCTTTGTTTCACTTCTATTTCGCACAAAAAGCGATAACCAGTTGAACTCGTATGTGAATGCAGTACGAATTTCCTTTCGGAGTGAAAGTCGTTCTGGAATGAATCTCATTCCGGAATCATGTGAGAAGGCCCTTAGTCAACACATAGCACCTAAATAGGAATCAGCTATTCCGCTATTTATTTATCGGGTATATTATTTGCACTATTAATCTTTAATATTATCAAAAGCTGAGAATGGATGTGGCCTCTTTTAATCTTTTAGTTTTCATATACTCAGTGTTTTAGTATCTTGCTGTTTTATCTCCATTACCATCGTTCTTCTTTTCGATAATTTACATGTCATAGTTTTTAGCTATCCTACTTTTTCTATTCCATTTCGGACATTAAAAAAAAAAAAAAAAAAACAGGAAAAGTAGGCTGTCCAGTAATTTCCTTCGTGGCTATTTGTCTCTGCTGAAATAATCAACTGCTAACATTATGTACTAACATGATTTTTGGGAGTTGGTCATCAAACAAACAAACAAACGAAGAAACAAACCTGACATAAAGGCAGACTGGCAGAGGGATTTAGTGAAGTTGGGAGACATTTAGTTAAGGTAATATAAAACTAGCCATAAAGGTTTGATAAAACGTTCGACAGTAAAACATTTTGAGTTTTTCATCAACATTATAAAATTAAATCACCGTGATGGATTTTGAGAGAAAAAAAATTAAATTACACCCGCTCTTGTCAATTTAGCGTCTAACATTCGAAAATGGGCATCTTTCACAAAAGTGTCTATATACTTAGCAAAACATTGTCACTAAAGCTCAACAACGAAAAGAAATCAAGCGAAAATTAGGCAAAATGTTAGAATTTTTACGAGCCTCATCGAAGGTTGGAACCTGAAACACGTTTTGAAATATCTAAAAATCTAGCCATAGAATTTTGTCATCGATCACATATGTTTTAAAAAAAAAGGATTTCAAATGATATTATGAAAGAAAAAAGGGACATGTTGAGAAATATTCGCAAAATTAAATCAAAATCAAGGTTTTCCCCAGTGTGGACTGGGGCGAGTTTAAAGAAATTCGGAACTATTAGCTTGAAAATGTGAAAATTGTTCGGATTTTTCAAGTTAAAGGGTTTCTCAGACATAGCTCTGTATTCTTTGACGATAAGAACTGTAAAACTCTAAAATTCGAAATATGCGCGGAACTGTGCGCAGTGCAAAACTACGTATACGGAAGTACCTTAACTACAACTGTTCCAGAAGTTAAAAGCTTATTCAATGGAAGCAAACACAGCACGAATCTTTACGCACATTTACGCGTTCGCATAATGCGTGATGGGACACTTTACCAATGCGTACATTTTTGTAAATGTCGTAAAGATGCTTAAAAGGCGTAAACTTGCGCAAATGTCTCGTAAACAGGACATTTACAAGTGTCATGCTAACGCATTTGTAAAAGTACGTCCCATCATGCACTATACTTGTACGCATAAATCTTGAGTGAAGCAAGTATTTACGCAATCTTTTCGTAGCCTTCAGGGATCAATAAATTTAATATTTCGTGTAATGTAAAATGTAATGTAGTGCTTACATAGCACATCACATAATGTCTCAATGCGCTTTACAATCTCTAACATTTATAGTATGTAATCCGGTTTTACAAGCATGAGGTTGACTAGTAGTTAGTGTGCATTAGTGTAGGCCTATCACCGATGATGGTTGTAACCTGCGTCCTCAGTTGTTGTTTTACGTCCACCCTGTGATTGGTCAGTGTGAAGTGTGGCGAGACGGGACCTCCACTTATTGTCCTTATCCGAGAAGACGAGAAGTCTAACAATTATAAATCGAAAAACAATCTCCTGGATTATTTAATTATTTAATTTTTTTTTTCTGAGTGATGGTCCTCCCGGTTAACAGCCAAAGCTCTCCCAACTGATCTAACCTGTTAATCGGTAATTTAAGACATCTATCTACGTTTTTGAACATTATAAGATAGTTACTTGTTATGATTGACATATTGATTTTCTTTGCAGTTGTCCTTCATTGTCAGTGTACAGCTATACTGGAGGCAAGTCATCAGCGGCCTTCATAATCACCCATATAAAGTGAGCTAGCACCAAATGTTTCCAGTCGCGATATTTATCGATATATAGCAAAGGGTAATTATCCACCACACTTGTGACTTAGTAAACCATGACAGCAGATCGTTCACTACTGGGAGGAGAAATGGATCAAAGAACAATAATATTTTTATCAGTCGTCAATATATTTTTCAGTATATTTGGTTCCATTGGTAATATCCTGGTAGTGTTGGCTGTGTGGAAAAACTCTTGTCTACAAGCTGGTGTTAATTTCTGTATCGTTAGCTTGGCAATGGCTGATCTGTTAGTATCGCTGTTCACCCAACCTGTCTATGTACTTAGCTTGTGTGGTTACTCAGACCCACATTTCCAGATAGTGTACTACGTCATAACATCGACTTCGCTCTATGCGTCGTTAAACAGCCTATTACTGATGACCATCAATCGAGTTATTGCTGTACACTATCCACTAAGGTTCAATGCTATCCTCTCCAAGAGAAATATTACAATAACTATTATATGTGCTTGGATCCTATCATTTATGGAAGGTCTCCTACGGACATTCACTCTATTTAAAGTCGTCACCTCTCACATTCGTATCTTAGCTGTAATCATCTTCGTTGCCATGTATACAGACATCTTTAGGGTTGCTAGACAGCATCGCAAACGCGTCAAAAATCAAGCCAAATCTCTTGCGTTTAACCACCACCAAGCAGTGATCGAGTCTGAGTGTCGTACGGCAAAGACAGCAGCTCTAATTGTGGGCACGTTTGTGGTGAGTTTCCTGCCAATAACCATTTTGCTTATGGTAAATGTTAACAACAAATTGTCAGTAGAGATATGCTTTACTATTATGTGCTGTTCATCTGCAATCAATCCACTAGTCTATGCATGGAGAAGTGATCTCTTTAGAAATGCTGTGTTTGGTATATTTAGTTTCTTCCGCCATCTCCACGTCCCTCCGAACCGAGTAGCAATATATCATGAGTAAATAACTGCAAATGTTGCTAGTTCTGAACAGCCAACAGCTACACACTGTTTCACAGAAGAAAGGCCAAATGTATCCTCTTGGAAATAAAGCGGTCGATAGGGGAAAATCTGTCTACTGCAAAAGAACCGAGAAGAGTCATAAAGACAGTCAAGAACAGATACGAAGATTAACTAAAGAATCATGCCGAAACATCTAAAGAAACAAACAAACAAATAGCATAAACAGACACGAAATTGAACCAATGAGCTATCGAACCAAAACCACTAATGAAACAAATCGACCTTATTGGCCCTTCTGGACAATTTGAGGAAACAACTGAGAAACTTGAATAATAACTGAAACATAGCTACGCTCCGATCACATTATTCAAGAAACGAGCTCCGTCTCAAGAAAAAATCATCTATGTCAAAAATGATAATCAAGCAAATTTCTTCAAGATTTGGATTTTCGGCCTAAAATAGAATATCTCACTACCTATAATCACAATGCAGCTCCACTCTTTATCACTACAACCGACGAGAACAAAGCAAGGTTTCTGTATTAGGTCCCATGTTGTCTCCTCGTTCTATGCAGGATGCACTTTTACTCTTACTACAACTGTACCTTTAAGGAAAAAGAGTGCTATTGCAGACTAAAGGCTATTCATTTTGATGATTTTCGTCATAATGTACGCTCCCTTTTGAAAAAATCATTTGATGAATGCGATGATTTGAATGACGCGACTGATCGATACAACAATTTTTTTTAAGCATGTACCACTAAAGAACGTATCACTCCTTTCCACCTCCTGGCCCCTTGTGCTCCAAACTTCAGCGGCGGATCCAGAGCAGGATCCAGGGGGGGGGGGGGACCGTTGCCCCCCATTTTGGTATGACCTGATCTATTTTTTGATTGATAATTAGTAATTCTTTCATTAGTGCATCCTTCTTTAAAAATGTCAGGATACGCTTTTGTTTAATGTACACTCCATAGAAAGAAAATCCGATTCAAAAATCCAATGACAGTAAACTGATTTCAGACAAGGCGTCTTCGTGGTTTCCTAAAACAAAGGATGGTATATATTTACGATGTGCATTTGTGGAATGTTTTTTTTATACCAAAAACTCAATGATCTCTAGAGATCTGGAACAGAGGAAAGTCAACACTGAAAATAGATTTTCTGCAAACAACCACGATTACAATAATAAGTTTGCCAACTTTCAATCAGTCAAGTATAGTAAATCAGTAAAGCTAAATTGTAAAGTAAATAAAGTAAATGTTGTAAATTAGAAATTGGAGATTGTATATATCTTGCAGCCTCTTCATCGGGCATGCAATAACCTCAACATCCATTTGACAACAATAAAAATCTATAGATTTGGCATTTCAATAACATTTTGTCCCAAAATGTCCCACAAACCGAACCCTAGACCATAACTACCTAATTCCACGTACTTCTTCAATGCGATCTACCGATTCTACAACGGTCAACAAAGCTTTAATTTTATAACCAGTTATTTATTTTGAATAAACCATGTGTGATCTAGATCGATTGCTGTGCATTATTAAAGTGTGCTCAATGAACGTGCATGCCTACTGTTGGTGTATTTGTGTACTGTTTAATATGTTGCTGTGTGTTTGTCCCACATTCGTAATTGAAATGTCTTAGCATATTACAATAATTTAAATTGTCGCATAATGAAAACAGAAATGCACTGCAGACTACTGTGCAACATTGAACTGTATTCAGACAATGGGCATGCGTACTGTTTGTGTATCTGTGTACTGTTTAATATGTTGTTGTGTGTTTGTCCCACATTCGTAAATGACATATCTTATCATATTATAATAATTTAAATTGTCTCACATTCAAAACTGAAATGCACTGCAGACTACTGTGCAAAATTGAAGTGTATTCAGATATTGCGAATGCGTAATGTTTTTGTACGTGTTTGTTAATGCGCTGCTGTTTTTTTGTCCCACATACATGATTGAAATGTCATATCATTTGGCCATTGTAAGTGGGCTATTTTCTGCTGATGTGGCTCCTTGTCTCGTGTGAACACGTTCTTATAGACAAAAAAGCAAATAAACAAAGAAATGCAAAGTTTGCAAATAAATGCATAAATGGGAAAATGGTCCCACATCACTTAATGAATTAAAACAAATCTGCGAACAAATTATCATTAATTTCAATAGATTCCGGCGAAATTAAGAAAAACGCACTTTTTTTAAAGATAAACATTCTGACAAATGTCTTACAGTTTACATTGTCCCACATTGATAATGGAATTGCAACACATATACCAACGTCGTACCCAGTCCCCTTTTATTAATGTTCAGGTTGGTCCTGGGTTCTTTATTCTGCATCCTGATGTATATTTGTCCCACATTAGTAACTAAACCTTTTCTAGGGTAGTGCCGATCATCTCAAAATAACTTTGTGTAGCCAAAATGCTATTTAAGTATTCAGTTTATAGTTGAGCAGGAAGAGAGGAATTATGCGTTGTAAAAATGGCATTAATTCAAGGGGTAAATGTTCACAAATCTTTATCGATCATACAAATATATTCTAGAATATATAAATAAATAGAATGTTTTCCTTTAGAGAACCTCTAATTTATAGGAATTATTTCTTTAAAATGTAAAGCTAATTTTATTTAAAAATCAAAAATTTGGACCATGCCTCCAGACACATATAGAGCTGAAGCGTCGCATGGCGGCTATACAGCTTTACGTATAGGCCGAAGATTTCGACAACGACCGCGCTATCCTCAGTGGCAGACCGAGCTAACAAGGCTAACCCTGCGAACCATTCGAACAGGGTCAGTGAGGGAGAAATTAGCCGGCCCCTAGACCATAAATAGCTAATTCCACGCCAAGCTTCACTGCGATCCACCGATTGTACGACACTCGACATAGCTTTTATAACCCAATATTTATTTTGACTACACCATGTGGGATAGACTCTTTGCAATATTGCAGTGTATTCAGACAATGGGCATGCGTACTGTTTGTGTATCAGTGTAATGTTTAATGTGCTGCTGTGTGTTTGTCCCACACTCGTAAATGACATGTCTTATCATATTATAATAATTTAAATTGTCTCACATTGAAAACAGAAATGCACTGCATGCAGACTACTGTGAAACATTAAAGTGTATTCAGACAATGGGCATGCGTATTGTGTATCTGTGTATTGTTAAATATGTTGCTGTGTGGTTGTCCCACATTCGTAAATGACATGTCTTATCATATTATAATAATTTAAATTGTCTCACATTGAAAACAGATATGCACTGCATGCAGACTACTGTGAAACATTAAAGTGTATTCAGACAATGGGCATGCGTACTGTTTGTGTATCTGTGTACTGTTAAATATGTTGCTGTGTGGTTGTCCCACATTCGTAAATGACATGTCTTATCATATTATAAAAATTTAAATTGGATCTTGTTCAAAACAGAAATGCACTACAGACTACTGTGCAACATTGAAGTATATTCAGATATTGAGAATGCGTAATGTTTGTGTTTGTTAATGTGTTGCTGTTATTTGTCCCACATTCATGATTGAAATGTCATATCATGGGACATTGTAAGTGGACTATTTTCTGCTGATGTGGCTCCTTGTCTCGTGTGAACACGTTCTTATAGACAAAAAAGCAAATAAACAAAGAAATGCAAAGTTTGTAAATAAATCCATGAATGGGTTAATGGTCCCACATCACTTAATGAATTGAAACAAATGTGCGAACAAATTACCATTAATTTCAATAGATTCCGGCGAAATAAAAAAAAACGCACTTTTTTTAAAGATAAATATTCTGACAAATGTCTTTCAGTTTACATTGTCCCACATTGATAATAGAATTGCAACACATATACCAACGTCGTACCCAGTCCCTTTTTATTAATGTTTAGTTGGTCCTGGGTACTTTATTCTGCATCCTGGTTTATATTTGTCCCACATTAGTAACTAAACCTTTTCTAGGGTAGTGCTGATCATCTCAAAATATATTTGTGTAGCCAAAATGCTATTTAAGTATTCAGGTTATAGTTGAGCAGGAAGAGAGGAATTATGTGTTGTGAAAATGGCATTAATTCAAGGGGTAAATGTTCACAAATCGTTATCGATCATACAAATATATTCTAGAAAATATAAATAAATAAAATGTTTTCCTTTAGAGAACCTCAAATTTATAAGTATTACTTCTTTAAAATGTAAAGCTAATTTTATTTAAAAATCTAAAATTTGGACCATGCCTCCAGACACATATAGAGCTGAAGCGTCGCATGGCGGCTATACAGCCTTACGTATAGGCCGAAGATTTCGACAACGACCGCGCTATCCTCAGTGGCAGACCGAGCTAACAAGGCTAACCCTGCGAACCATTCGAACAGGGTCAGTGAGGGAGAAATTAGCCGGCCCCTAGACCATAAATAGCTAATTCCACGCCAAGCTTCACTGCGATCCACCGATTCTACAAAACTCGACATATCTTTTATAACCCAATATTTATTTTGACTACACCATGTGGGATAGACTCTTTGCAATATTGCAGTGTATTCAGACAATGGGCATGCGTACTGTTTGTGTATCTGTGTACTGTTAAATATGTTGCTGTGTGGTTGTCCCACATTCGTAAATGACATGTCTTATCATATTATAATAATTTAAATTGTCTCACATTGAAAACAGAAATGCACTGCATGCAGACTACTGTGAAACGTTAAAGTGTATTCAGACAATGGGCATGCGTACTGTTTGTGTATTTGTGCACTGTTTAATATGTTGCTGTGTTTTTATCCCACATTCGTAAATGACATGTCTTATCATATTATAATAATTTAAATTGTCTCACATTGAAAACAGAAATGCACTGCATGCAGACTACTGTGAAACATTAAAGTGTATTCAGACAATGGGCATGCGTACTGTTTGTGTATCAGTGTAATGTTTAATGTGCTGCTGTGTGTTTGTCCCACACTCGTAAATGACATGTCTTATCATATTATAATAATTTAAATTGTCTCACATTGAAAACAGAAATGTACTGCATGCAGACTACTGTGAAACATTTAAGTGTATTCAGACAATGGGCATGCGTACTGTTTGTGTATCTGTGTACTGTTAAATATGTTGCTGTGTGGTTGTCCCACATTCGTAAATGACATGTCTTATCATATTATAATAATTTAAATTGTATCTTGTTCAAAACATAAATGCACTGCAGACTAATGTGATCATAAACATTGAAGTGTATTCAGACAATAGATGGGAAGACTGAGGCCGCGAACGGTGAAGTTTCACCCGAGCAGCGTGTTAGCTACTGATGTGGTCAATTTTTTAGAAGAAAACGAAGAAGTGGCTACATCCTCAATCGAATGCGCAGCATGGCATCGACAGAGCAATATACGTAACATTTAGGGACGAGGAGACAGCAAACTTCGTGTCTGAGCTCGACACTGTGCAAATTAATGGTGTGAATGTATTTGTAACGATGGCTGATCAAATAAGAACGTGGGCAAAGTCTACTACCTGCCTTATGAAGTCAACAACCGTGAGTTGGTGGAAGTTTTGCGCGAATTTGGCCATGTGCACAGTGTCAGACAAGATAAAATGTCCTTGCACAGTGACATATTTAACGGTATAAGGACTGTCTCAATGACAATTCGAAAGCCAGTACCTTCGTATTTATCAGTCGAAGGCTTTCAAGTATACGTCTTCTACCGTGGCCAGACAAAAACGTGTAAAGTTTGCCACAGGCCTGGGCACTTGCAAAAGAATTGCCCAGAGATACGCTGCTTTGCCTGCAGAGGTTATGGTCACACTGCGAGGGAATGTGAGCAGCGACTGGCTTGTAATTATTGCCATTACTCGGGGCATTCCGAAGAAAGGTGCCCCGAGCGCATTCATGATGAGACAGACGGCTTAAAGACCAAACAGAGCGAAGAAACATTTGAGATAGCTGAAAACGAAGAAGGAGAAAGTAAAATGGTTGTAAACGAAGACAAAACTCAGGGAAACAAGGACTCTAGTAGCGACGAAAGCGACAGCAGCGAGTCTGAAAGTGCTGATGAAATGAGCGACAGCGACCGCACAATTGGAAGCTTGAAAATAATTTTTGACGAAGAACCATCGACTACCCCTCTATTTGATAAAAAAAAGGAGAACGTGAGTAACGCTGAAGCGAATTTAAAAGATGACATGGAGTGGACTTTAGTATCCTCTAAAAGGAAAAAAGAAAATGACTTAGAAAATAATACGACAGGTAGTGCAAAACTACCTAAAAGGTAATATTATTTTTTTCGTTTATCTTAATATTCACATGTAGAAAATTACAATATGCTAATTCTTTTACGTCCATTCATAATAACGTTTTGTCTTATTCCTTACAATGGCTTTGAATTGTATCACAATTAATGTGCGTGGCATAGGCTCAAAGAGCAAATGCGATCTAGGATCTTTTGTTTTAGCACAATGGGATGTTATTTTCATTCAGGAAACCTACATTGATTGCATGAGTAAAGCTTGTCGCTTTCAAAACAAATGGGGTGGGACTGGATATTGGAGTTTTGGGACAAAAAAAGGAGCAGGCGTGGGTATTGTGTTTCGCAATCGTTGTGTTGTGACTGTCACGTCTGAATTGCGCGACTTAGAGGGAAGAGTGGTGAGTTTACTGGTTCATTGGAAAGGAACTCGATACACCTTTCTATGTTTGTATGCTCCGGTTGACACTCAGAAACGACAAGAATTTTTCAGAAGCTTACACACATACATTTTTCCAAACACACAGCTGATAATCGCTGGTGACTTTAATTGTGTAACGCGCGCTATCGATACAAATTGTAGTAGCGGACAAAACCGTGTAGGCTCTAGAGACTTGGAAAGTTTTGTTCAAACTTTCGACCTCATTGACGGTTGGATTCATTTACATAATAATGTTCCGATATACACATGGTCTAATTCGAGCGGGTTAGGATCACGACTAGATAGAGTTTATTTGTCTAAAGCTTTAATATCAAGGCTCTCTACGCTATATGTGATACCGCTAGCAATCTCGGATCATGACGGCGTTAAGTTCACCATTGTTCACGGTGCTTCAAATAGAAAGCTTTCTTTGTGGAAATTCAATAACAATCTGCTTTTCGACAAGACTTTTGTTTTTAAAATGAGAGAGTGGCTAGCGCGTGAAACAAAACAAATTAAAAACATGGAATGACAACAGTGGTGCATTTTGAAAGGGAAAATGAAGTTTTTTGTTATGCAATATAGTAAAGACATCGCTAGATTCAAAAGACTGAAAAAAGATACGTTAACAAAAGACATAATCAGTCTGAAAAAGCGACTAACGAATGGCGAAAAAGTGACCCACTTAATTAATAGACTAGAAAACGAATTAAAAGCGATTGTTGTTAAGGGCTTGGAAGGCGAAATAGTGACAAGTAGAGCAAAATGGATAGAAAATGCTGAAAAACCAACAAAATACTTTTTCAGTCTCCACCACAAAAATGCGAAAAATAACTCAATAGACTGTTTAACCGACGGAAATAATAACCAGTGCTTTGAACAGCAAGATAAATTGAAGATAATTACATCGTTTTATACCGATTTATTTCATCAAGAAGATACAGACGTTGAGGCACAAAACAGCCTGCTTTTGAACATGAGCGCTTGCCTTAGTGACGAAAACAGCCTCCTTTGTGAGGGTTTTGTAATGGAAAATGAGTTAGTCACGGCTGTAGGGGGTATGAGTAGCGGGAAAAGCCCGGGCGAAGATGGTCTAACTTTAGAATTTTTTAAACAATTTAGCGATTTGTTGTTGCCGACCCTAACAATTGTAGCAAATGAAAGTTATTCAAAAGGCTCATTTCCTAGTGATATGAATATGAGTGTTATACGTCTAGTTTTTAAAAAAGGGGATAAAACTGATTTGCGTAACTGGCGTCCTATCTCCCTATTGAATACGGATTATAAAATCATTTCTAGAGTGTTGGGGGGGAGACTAAAAAGCGTGATAGGTGAAGTTGTACACCCCGATCAAACATTAGCATCCACGGCAGAATGATCTTTCAGAATCTGAACTTAATGCGTGACTGTTTAAATGAAGTTGAAAAATTCAACCAATGTGGAATCCTTGTTTCTCTAGATCAAGAAAAGGCTTTTGACCGCGTCGATAGAACGTTTTTAGATAGAGTTCTCGAGAAATTTGGCTTTGGCGTTTCATTTAGAAAATGGATTTTTGCTTTATACTACAATGCAATGGCGAAGGTCCTCTGTAACGATGACTTAACTAACGGTATTTCACTCTCAAAAGGGATACGACAAGGCTGTCCCCTATCCCCAATGCTCTATGTATTAATAGCTGAAACCCTGGGGTGTAGCATAAGAGCTTCGACTGACGTCAAAGGGTTTCTGATACCTGGTTCGGGTGGTAAAACAACACAAATATCTCAGTACGCAGATGATGCAACGTTACTGTTACGCGACCTAGCATCCATAAATCATGTTTTATCTATAGTTGATAGCTATGGTAAGGCGACGGGCGCCCGGCTTAATAGAACAAAGTCTGAAGCTATGTGGGTGGGTTCATGGAAAAATAGACCCGACAAGCCACTTGGACTAAAATGGGTTACTAAAATGAGAGTTTTAGGGGTGTGGTTCGGTGATGATGTATATTATGATAATTGGACGTCAAGAGTGGAAAAACTTGAGGGTGCATTAAATAACTGGAAATCAAGAGCCCTATCAATATGGGGAAGAGTTTTGATCATAAAGACCTTTGCGCTTAGTAAACTTGATTACATTTCGAGAGTACTGTTTGTCCCTCAGCAAATTTTGTCTGCTGTAAATAAACGGATTTGGAACTTTGTCTGGAACGGAAAGTCGACAGAACTAATTGGTAGAAAAACATGCCTACTACCAAAAGATCTGGGGGGGCTAAGCATGATCGATTATGAAAGCAGGGTTAAAGCCTTGCAGTTAACAAATGTGCTAACAACACTTATGAGTAGAAATAATAGCGCTTTTCATTTTGCAAGATACTTTGTCGGTAATCGGGTTGCCTGCTTAATAGACGATTTCTCGGACATGCGCACCAACTTATTACCAATGTGTAGCCACTTGCCAAAATATTACGATGTTTTTATAAGGAATTTACGTGGCCTTCCAGCTATAACTAAGACCGATATTTTGGTTAAGAATTTGTATCTAAAACTTGTTAAAAATGAGTATGTCACTCCAAAGTGTGTTTCTACGATCTCTTCTCGCATACAAAGCTTCGACTTTAAACGCATGTGGAAAACGTTTTTGAAGTCACCAAGTGAGCCTAGAGTGCGTGAGTTGAGATGGAGAGCAGTGCACGGAGTTACTATCACAAGATTGACATTATGGAAGTGGGGAGTCAAGGGGATAAGCAAAAGCTGTGCTACATGCAATCTTCCTGAAACCATCGAGCATTGTTTTTTGGAGTGCAAACGGGCACGGAGAGCATGGGGCTGGGTTGTTTTTCTCTTGAAAGGAATATCCCATAGTAGATTTTGTATAGACTTTGAAAACATTCTGCTCTGTGGTTTTTATAAAAGTAGTTATGAAGAAAATTTGATAATTTTCGTAATTGAAACAATGCTAAACAGCATTTGGTTCTTCCGTAACACAGCAACATTTGACAACAACATTGTATCCTGGCGTGATATAATAATGAAGTGTAAGAACGATATTCGTTGTCGAATACTTGCGGATAAATATCGCCTAACTAAAGACGCTTTTAAGTCAACTTGGAACATAAAAGGCTTTCTTACAAAGCTTTATTATTAACTTAATAGGGATAAAACATTTCAAATAAGACTTATAATTAAATACATGGACTATGAGAACAATGTCTGTAGGTAACTGTTGTGTAGGCAAGATCAAAACAAGATGTTCTAAAAAGGAGTATATTTCCGGAGTTCACAACGTGTACAATGTAAATAAAATACTTATTTACTTATTTTAATTAAAAAAAAAAATAATAAATAAATATTCAGATATTGAGAATGCGTAATGTTTGTGTATGTGTTTGTTAATGTGTTGCTGTTTATTTGTCCCACATTCATGATTGAAATGTCATATCATGGGACATTGTAAGTGGACTATTTTCTGCTGATGTGGCTCCTTGTCTCGTGTGAACACGTTCTTATAGACAAAAAAGCAAATAAACAAAGAAATGCAAAGTTTGTAAATAAATCCATGAATGGGTTAATGGTCCCACATCACTTAATGAATTGAAACAAATGTGCGAACAAATTACCATTAATTTCAATAGATTCCGGCGACACACAAAAAAAACGCACTTTTTTTAAAGATAAATATTCTGACAAATGTCTTTCAGTTTACATTGTCCCACATTGATAATAGAATTGCAACACATATACCAACGTCGTACCCAGTCCCCTTTTATTAATGTTTAGTTGGTCCTGGGTACTTTATTCTGCATCCTGATTTATATTTGTCCCACATTAGTAACTAAACCTTTTCTAGGGTAGTGCTGATCATCTCAAAATATATTTGTGTAGCCAAAATGCTACTTAAGTATTCAGGTTATAGTTGAGCAGGAAGAGATGAATTATGTGTTGTGAAAATGGCATTAATTCAAGGGGTAAATGTTCACAAATCGTTATCGATCATACAAATATATTCTAGAAAATATAAATAAATAAAATTTTTTCCTTTAGAGAACCTCAAATTTATAAGTATTATTTCTTTAAAATGTAAAGCTAATTTTATTTAAAAGTCTAAAATTTGGACCATGCCTCCAGACACATATAGAGCTGAAGCGTCGCATGGCGGCTATACAGCCTTACGTATAGGCCGAAGATTTCGACAACGACCGCGCTATCCTCAGTGGCAGACCGAGCTAACAAGGCTAACCCTGCGAACCATTCGAACAGGGTCAGTGAGGGAGAAATTAGCCGGCCCCTAGACCATAAATAGCTAATTCCACGCCAAGCTTCATTGCGATCCACCGATTCTACAAAATTCGACATATCTTTTATAACACAATATTTATTTTGACTACACCATGTGGGATAGACTCTTTGCAATATTGCAGTGTATTCAGACAATGGGCATGCGTACTGTTTGTGTATCTGTGTACTGTTAAATATGTTGCTGTGTGGTTGTCCTACATTCGTAAATGACATGTCTTATCATATTATAATAATTTAAATTGTCTCACATTGAAAACAGAAATTCACTGCATGCAGACTACTGTGAAACATTAAAGTGTATTCAGACAATGGGCATGCGTATTGTGTATCTGTGTATTGTTAAATATGTTGCTGTGTGGTTGTCCCACATTCGTAAATGACATGTCTTATCATATTATAATAATTTAAATTGTCTCACATTGAAAACAGAAATGCACTGCATGCAGACTACTGTGCAATATTGCAGTGTATTCAGACAATGGGAATGCGTACTGTTTGTGTATCTGTGTACTGTTAAATATGTTGCTGTGTGGTTGTCACACATTCGTAAATGACATGTCTTATCATATTATAATAATTTAAATTGTCTCACATTGAAAACAGAAATGTACTGCAGACCACTGTGCAACATTGAAGTGTATTCAGACAATGGGCATGCGTAATGTTTGTGTATGTGTTTGTTAATGTGTTGCTGTTTATTTGTCCCACATTCATGATTGAAATGTCATATCATTTGGCCATTGTAAGTGGACTATTTTCTGCTGATGTGGCTCCTTGTCTCGTTTGAAAGCCATTAGAGGGGGATTGGGCAATTTTTTAGTGCAGGATATTCTTTCCAATGTGATGGTTATGCAGGATATTTTTTTCCTCTTTGCACGATATTTTTATTTGCACATCTGCCGTACAAGGGTAAAAGAATAGTGAAACAAAAGATTGTGCATGGTCATGCTTGAAAAAAATGTACAATAACATATAACAAAAGAGTTTCCAAACCATTTCTCTCTACTAACTATGGTTTTACATATCGTAACATCTATTCTTTTACTTCCTCTACGTTGTAAAATTGAGTACGTGTTGCAGTATGTATTCTATAGTTGAAATTATCGGTTATACCAGCGCCTCATTATTTCTAAAATTCCCTCTTTTTATATGTACATCAAATAATCAATCAATAAAATCAATTAAATTTATTGAAAAGTTTTCAAAATTACAAAAAAAGTAAAAAAAAAAAAAATGATGAACTATAACATTATGTTAAAACATTGCAATTACATTGATGCATAGAAGTACTTGATAGTATACAGATGTCATCCATATATACAATATACGCGTAAAATACTGTCAGTTGTATTTTCAGGCTTAATAGCGATGCACGCGCCAGGAAAAAAAATATTAAGAATCGTGGCCAACGCAAGCGCAAAGATCAAACTTTTCCATATCTTCGCTTGCGTTTGCGTTGTCGAAGGTTCAAAACATTTTTTGCTTGCGTCGATGGTAGAACCAGACTTTAATTATTAATTTCACCTTTTGATTGTACTGACACAATCTTATTATTTTAAAGATTAATTTGCGTTTTTGTTGTCATTTCTTAAGGACATTTGTGTGCATGTGAGCTCCCCCAAGCGTTGAAATAGTACATAGTTGCCATAAACTATTGTTCAGTAAATAAGTATTGTGCAATTCCATGGAGGAAAAACTAAATTTCTATACCTAATAACTACATTCCTTAACTCCCTTGCAATGTCTGAAATGTACAAACCAATAGATTATACCCTCAATACAAATCACATATTTATACAATATACACACTAATGGTCATTACTTCATTAAACCCTAAATTTGTTATTTGTTATAAAATGTTCTCGTGAAGAACAAAATTTACACTAGTTTACCATAAGGAAACTATAATAATGATATGTATATATTTATATAATAAAGTCCAATTATTGCAGCCTATATGTCAGCTATATGTCCTGTTGAGCGGCCTAAAATGGCCAATTCAAAATCTGTCTTTTGTGATTTCAATTTGCGTTTAATTTGATGAAGGACAGAGGGAATGCCTCCCAATTCATTCCACAATGAACTCCACACTGTCTTTTCAAAAGATGGATGTAACCTCACTTATCATTTTCTGTCCGTCAATTTCTTATTTGATTTCAATCAATCTCTAACTTGCCGTACACTTCAAATCCACAAAGGCGTAGTGCATGTCGTCCACTAGAGTTCAGTCCCGTCTGCCTAACGCGAATAAAACGATACGCAGCCTGGTCGTCATTAGGTATCTTCCAATAACCATATCCATAGGCTGTATTAATACTCTCATCATTAATATGCTGACGCAGTACAATCCATTTTCTTCCATCCAATGAACCTTCACAGACCCAATGCCGTAGGGCACCTGCATTACCAGTCCAGCCATGACGTAGGCTATACGCTGTAGGAATAACAAGACGCTTCTCACCAAAGTCTATTTTCCACCACTGGTTTGGTTTATTGCTGGTACTACACCAAGATGGTTTTCTATTTGCAACGTCAGTAGATCGACCGTGTCCGTACGATGACCTGCTAATTAGTACCAGTCCGCTTTCCCCAGGGTTCTTCCAGTCAGTTAAACCACCGTTAGTACCTAACCAGTACAGCACACCACGCTTGTCGTCCAAGTCTAAAATACAGAGGTATTAAACAGTATTGTTAGTAAGACAGTATTATACGTGTAATTATTTCATGCCAAGAGCATTCTTCTTTATTTCATGAAATAAAGACGAATGCTCTTGGCGAGATTTGAACCCTCGTCTTAGGAAATCTAGTGCGATGTGTTAACCACTACACCACAGACAAACCACGCTAGCGACGTAGCCGGATTATGAAGTAATATGTATGGCAACCGTGAGGATCCCAGAGTGATACATTTCTGTAAGTGTTAGTTGAGCACCGTAAATGAGTGCGCATATATGAGATGTTGTATATAGTAGTAGTAGTTTATTAATGCGTTGGATGTATTTGATCAAATAAAGAATAAGAGAAAAATATCAAATGCTTTGACGGGATTCGAGCCCACGTATTATGCACATTTGAAATAAGTGAGATTTCTCACTTTTATACATGGATATTTTGGAATATAAAAATTGGTTCGTTGGTTCACTTTTTCGTCGGTATATTGCAGTATTCGCCGGTGGTTGATCCGTTAGTCCGTTGCACTGTTAGTCCGTTAGTCCGTTGCACTGTTAATCCGTTAGTCCGTTGCACTGTTGGTCCGTTGCACTGTTAGTCCGTTGGTTGGTTCGTTGTTTTTTCGTTGATTTTTTTTTTTTTTTTTTTACCTTCATCGACTTCTTGTTCTACCAAGAGTGGAATGTCCTCACCAGAAACCTGTCTTGCAAGTTCTATGGATCGTCTTCTTTCATTCTCCAACATCTGATGCTGATCTGATTGTTGTCTTTGTAGTTCTTCTACAGCTTCTTCTAGTATCTTGTTCTTTTCTCTTTCAAGTTCTAGTTGTTCTAGAAGAGCACTAGGAGCTGCTGTGCCTGTAGAGAACTTCTGGCGGAGTTCCTATGCAAAAAGAAAGCGGTTATATTTACAAGTTTATGCTAATTCTATTGTTTTCTTTTGCTTAATTAAAGCTTTTCACTACTAAATAGTAATAATAACTGTTGTACACATTTAGCTATTTGCATCCTATAACGCTTTATGCAAAATATACATATTTACATATACAGTAATGACATAATGTAAAAATAATCAAACATGAAAATAATGCAAAATAGATTGAGTCGAATAATATTTGTATATATGTTAAGTGCTAAAGAAGGAGATATCATATATTTCTTAATGAACGCATGCACTATTCGGTGTATAATGCTTTATATACAATAACGTTGTCATCCCCAAAAGGCATTAATAGGTCATTCCAAGACTGCTAGGAACTATGGGTAGAAATATTACTGTCATAATTATTGCACCAGATGGCAAGAAACCCACACCATTTAGTTATGACATAATATGCTTTTTGTTCGCTCCATATATTATATAAAAGTTCAATATTCATCTTTTTGACTGTGCAAATCCAAGAGAATATGAGATAAGAGAGCCTATCCTCCGTATTGGGTTTTACTTTCATAAGGGATCTTTTCATTCTATTTTTACACTGAAGTTATTTCGGGAACGGAACGTGATTGGCCAGATTGCAAAAGGCGCGGTCGCATCGTCAAAACGTCTTAAGACAAATTTGTAAAAATAGCACGACCAGTAGAGCCCCTGATGGGGTCCGGGGATAAGCTCTCTTTTCTCACACTTTCTTGCCAAATCTTATTCTATATTCTGTAATGAATGGTAGTCTTGGAATGACCTATTGCCTTATGGTGAAGACAACTTAATTTGAAATAGCTGTATGTTACCTGTAGCTCGTCCATCAAATCTTGATACTTCAAAGCCTTCTGGGTATGGGCAATATCCTCCAATAATGTCTGTATTCCTTCAATTTCCTCTTGTTGTTCATCGATTTGGGCTCTAACATGTCGCATGTAGCGATCATTATCGCTTGTTGGTATTTCAGTCATCTGTCTTCTGAGGTCTAAGTTATTCTCTCGAAGTTTGTCCACAGCTTCAATCAGAGTAATAAAATGCCGATGTGTTGCAAGTCGTTCCTCTTCAAGTTGCTGTTGTAGTGTTGTAACTTCTTGTTGGCTACTCTTCAGCATCAAAACCTGTTCGCGTAGACTATTATTTGCATGCTTTTCATCTCTCATCTTTTCTTTTAAGTCTTGTAGCTCGATTTGCGCAAGTTCACGAGAGCTTCTTTCTTCGATCAACTGTGCGTTGAGTTCTTGTTTTGTTTGCTGTTCAGCCTCCAGATCTTCAATAAGTTCATCTATACGATCTTTGAGTAAGCCTTCCTCTTCTTTAACCGTGGTAATCTCTTTCCTTCTTATTTGTTCCATTTCTAGCTTGCGTTTCAGGTTAGTACATTCGTTGGAAAGTGTACGTTTAGCTTCTTCAGTTTCTGCTAAAGTTTTACGCAGTTGCACATTAGTTTTTTGTTCCTCCTCTAAGAATATTTTCATTTCATCCAGCTCATAATTTACAAGGTGATCCTCTTCAGTTTGTAGTTCGCTAGCTCTGTGCTTAAGTCGTTCCACTTCAGTCAATTCTTCAAAGCCCTCATCACTGACTCCCTTGGCTTCTTTCAATAGTCGTTCAGCGTGTAGGCTGTAACTGCGTTCGACTTCAAGCAATTTCTTAAGAGTTTGTATTTCCTCGGTTTGTACATCAATCAGTTCGGTTCGTTCATGTATTTGACTCCATAAATCTTCAACCACATCGTTCCATGACACCATTTCACTGTTAACGGATCGACGATGCAGGATATATGTTACCAAACGCATTACTACGACGATCCCTAAGTATATCAGAGCGACAGAGAAAGAAAATGAGTTGAAATTGAAGAAAAGAACAGCTAGAGCTACAATAAACATGGTATCAAGTGCCGACTGTTTGGCTACTGAGAAAGAAAGCTGAAGACTTGGACGTCTGTCATAGGATGTTTCTGATTCAGAATTTGACTTGTTCTTTCTGTAGTGTTGAATAAACTTGATGAGCCTCGATCCTCCAATTACAAGACCAAAGGATATTGGCAGACATAAAGAAAACGTCTTGTTGGTAATTAGGGATGCAGAGAGGATTGATAAGCAAGCTACCACAACAGATAACATTGTCCATTTAGATAGTTTATTAAACAGTGGTTTCTCTTTTCCCAGCCTCGATTCCTTCTGTGACTTGATGTGCGCGATTTGTTTCTCAGCAGCATTTACAATGACATTTGTGGCATTCTTCAGTTCGTCAATGACCTTTCGTTGCTCCTCATTACTTGAACTGTGTTCTTTCAACTGTTTTTGCATGCTTCTGAAAATGGAGAACTTGTCACGCGCATGGTTTTCAGCTAGTTTTTGCAACTCTGGATCTTTAACATCAAAGCTTTCTTTGCGCATCTCTTCGCTTTCTTGGAACACCCACGTCAGCCTTGCAATAGTTAATTGATGGTCTTTATTCTTCTTGTATTCATCATTCAGTCTTCGTTCAAGTGCTTCTATAGCTTGTTTTTGTTTGCCGACTACTTCATGTTCCTTGTCCATTAGCGTCGTTAGTTCGTCAATTTCTATCTTCTGAGCCTCAATGACGTCTTTCTCTGTTAGTAATTTGCTCTTAATGTTTTCAACTTCGCGCCACGACCACACGCCATAGACAAGTGAGCATGAAGCAATTACGATAAGACAACCGACTGTGAACGACAAAGAGAAATTAGCAGAAAAACAGATTACGAGAATACTAGAGAGAATTGCAATAGCAATGAAGGACTCGACTTTTCTACTGGTTTCCTTGCTTGCAGTTTCCTCCATTGCCAAAGCTACTCTTTTCTTGATGGTGTCGTCTTCAGAGCATTCTGAACGACTTTTCTCTATCTCACGCTCATGTTTTAGCCTGTTGATTGCCATTTTCAACTCCTCATACCCCCAGAACTGACCAAGACGTGACTTGATCTCTTTTTCTTGTAAGATGACTTCTAGTTTGTCGATTAGAGCTTGTTGTCGTTGTAAACGTCGCCTGTCGGCTTCTTGTTTTTGTTTGATTCTCAGCAGCTCTTCTTTCTGCTTCTCGTGTTCTTCTTTAGATTGTCGCTCCAGTTCTTTGATCAAAAACTGTCTTTCCTCAGCAAAATGCTGCTGTATTTTATCTGTGGAGATATTAGAATAAACCTTGTTGTTGTTGTTGGCATTATCAACATGTCTTTTCAAATGGTCTACAGTTTGACGGAGGTTGTCGTTATCAGCGCATTCTGCGGCAAGGCGTACGCTTAGTCCGTCCAGTGCTTCATATAGAACTCGTTCTTGATCTGAGGTGTTCTTCCAGGGCTTTTGGTGAATAATATACGCTAATGGCAACAAAATAGCTGCAAGTGTTAGAGAAAATTCACAAGAGAAAAAGAATGCTAGCGGCGAGAGAAGTACAACAATCGCAAGCTTCTCAACAACCATTCTAATAGCCTCTTTCTGCGACAATTTATTATGAGATTTCAAACTGTTCTCGTAAAGCATGTCTAGCCTTTTCTCATCTGTTTGTTCAGAGAGAGGTAATATTTGATCTAACTTGAGATCTACTTGAATTTTCTTTTTGATTTCTTGGATAGCTCTATTCTGAGAGAAAATTAAATGTTCTTCGTCGCTTTCATTCCGATTTACTTCATGTACTACTGGTCGAGAACTTTCATCCATTTTATTTTCTTCCATCCATTCACTCTCCTTCTGCCATACTTTTCTTAAATCAAGATTCTCTTTGCGCAGACTCGCAATTAAGTCATCTTTTTCATTGCTGAGAATCTGAAGTTCAAGTTTGTCGTTTTCATGTTTTTTGTCGGCCTCATCAAGACGCCTTTCAGCCTCAAACAAAGCCTCCTTTTGGTTTTGAAGCTCATCTTTAAGCTCTTCAATCTTTTCTTGACGGTCAAGAATTAGATTACTTTTTGTTTCAGTTAGGATTTGTAGCTTGTTTTGTTCAAACTCATCCATCTCATTTAGACGTTTTCTTTCAGTTTCTCTCAACTGTAGTTCCAGCTCTTTCAAATTTTCTTGTGTTTCATATCTTTCTTGTTTTTCCTTGGAGTAGAGCTCTTGTAATTCTTCAATATGTTGTAAAAAGCTCTCTCGCTCACTGTTCCTTTTTCGCTCTTTCAACTCCATTTCTTTACTGAGCATATTTGACCTTTCTTTTTCGTTTTCCACGTTGTTTTCTAGAACGCGTATGTCATCTTTGAGATCGGCGATAATAGCTTGACTTTTTTGCTTCTCGCGTTTAAGCTCTTTTGTCATCTGAAGCATAACCTCCTTCTTTTCTTCCTCAAGCCTTGAAGCCTCCTCGCCTCCAAACATCTCAAGCTTTTGCTGAAGCTGTTCATTTCGAGACATTTCTTCAGCAACAACCTTTTTCAAGGAATCGATCTCGTTTAAGTAAACTTGAATTATTTCAGATTCTTCGAGTTCTCTTTTCAGTTCCTCCATAACTCTTTGTTTTTCGGCGAGCGCTATTTCTAACTCATTAATCTTGCTTTCTTTAAGCTTTATGCTCTCTTCGTACTCAATCAATTTTCCATCTTCGCTTTCAAATTTCACTTCAACTTCTTTTAGCAGCTCATTTTGTAGATGGACTTTTTTCTGCACTTCTTGCAGATCGTGAGCTAGTAGAGTATTTTGTTTTTCTTTCGTTTCTTGTTCGGTTGCCAACTGGTCAAGCTGTTTGAGCAAGCTGTCTTTCTCTTCTAGATGGTTATTCACTTTCTTGAAGTATTCGTCTTTCAAAGCTTCATTCGTTTCTTCTAATCTTTTCACTTCTTCGTTTAATTGCGATATTTTGTCTTCTTTGTCTGCTAGTGTTTGTTTGTATGACGCTATACTCTTTTTACTTTCGGTGTATTCTGTTTCTTTATTAATGAGATCTTGTTGGACCTTGTCCAAAACCTGTTCAATCTCTTTAGTGCTTTTTTCCATTATTGTGATTCGCTGTTCTAGTTCGTAGACAATTGTTTCTTTTTCCTTGATGTTTTTGTCTTTATCCTCTATAATTTTGTCTTTTCCGCCCAAAGCGAGTTTTAGCTTTTCTTCGTTCTCTATAAGCTTTTTATTACCATCTTCTAACATTTGAATTTTATTTTGTAAGTTTTGTAGAAGGGATATTCTGTCCATAAGGTCTTTTTCTTTAGTTGCAGCTTCACAACTGTATTTTTCTGCTTTTTCATTTGCTTCTTTCATTTCAGTCCTGGATTCCTCGATAACTACATCCTTCTGTTCCAGTTCGCTTTCTAAATCTTTCACCTTCTCCTCCGTTTGCAAGAGAAGTTTGTGTTTCTCGACAAGTTCTTTCTGTGAGAATTCGCTTCTCTTTTTCAAGTCCTTATTTGAAGCTGTAAGCTCTGATACGGTCTTTTTAGCATTTTGGAGCTGATTATTCAAAGATCGATTCTCAGCCTTTTTCTCCTCCATGAGTTTGAAAGTTTCGTCGTACTTTTCTTTGATATCGTCGTATGTTTGTTTCAAGGACGTTGCACGAACCTTGAGCTTATCTATTTCTTCTCGTTGTCTTGTGATTGATCTCTTGTCTCTATCCATCAGGAGTTTCATTTCAAGCATTTCTCTCTTCTGATCGTCAGCGTGTTTGCAGACACCATCGTACATCAGGCGAAGGTCTTGATACTGCGATTTCATGTCAGATTGGATCTTTCTCCAACTGTCGATATCTCTTTTCAATCTCTGTATGTCTGTTCGAAGTTTCTCGTTTCTTTGATATTCTCGCTGGTTTTGGTTGTTGAGTTCCTCGATCAGCTTTTTGTCTTTTTCAGACCCTTCCTGGAGTAACTTTGCCATTTTCTTGGCATCCTCAGAATCTTTCTTCAAAAGTTGTAATTGTTGATGAAGTTCGATGTTTCGTTCACTCTGCACATCAATGCTAGCCTTCAAACCAGAGATGAGGTTTTGGTATTTTGTAGCGTCACTATCGTCGACATTGTCCATTTTCTCTGAATCTCTGTAGCTCTCGAGAAGTTCTTCACTTTGACTTAGCTTGAATTTGACTTGCTCATGTTGCAGTTTTTCTTCGTTAAAGTTTGATTCCAATTCTTCGCATCGTGATTTCCATAACTCTACTTGGTCTTGCACATCCTTGATTTGATTCTCGACGTCACTCATCGCTTTCTTCATGTCAATGGTGGCTTCTGAAGACTTTGGTACATTAAGTTGCTCTCTTAATTTATTGATCAAAGCTTCACTTTCTTCAAGCTTCTTCTCAAACCTCTCAATCATGGCATTACCATCTTGGCTCTTCTTCTCTTCCTGCTCCAAACGTTTTTCAAGAACTTCCCTTTTTTCCTTTTCATCTGTAAATCTGTCTTCCAGTTCCTTTATCTGCGTGTCGCGTTTGTAGATTCCTTCTTTCAGTGCTTCCAGCTGGAATGACAATGCTTGGAGGTCTACTTTATCCTCCTCCTCCATGATTGTATCCATATTAGTGTGTAACCCTTAGTTACCTGAATAAAGAAGAAATACATTAACAAGGATCTGAAGACAAACATATATTAACAATAGGGCAACTTGGGCGACAAATGGAAAAAAGATAAAAAGTGGAATGGAAAAGAATGAGCGAAGAAGTGTGAAAAGGGAGAATGCAAAAAAGATTCTATTATGATATCTAGGTAAAACTCAGATCGATGTGCAACTCTTAACTTAAAAAAATAAAAAAAATAAATTAATTACCAAATAGATTATTGAAACAATTTGGACTTTTTCGATTTCGTCTCTGCAGTATAGTACTTCTTGATTTTTTATTTTTTATTTTTGGCATTTTATTATAACTATGTTTTATTTGTGTTTTTGGATGAGGTGACGAGTTAATGACATATTTTTAAATAATCTAATTAAATGATTCACTGCATAGAAATGTGAAGCACATGGAACTAGCTTTTCCTAGTAACAAACCAATAACATTTGCGGAAATTTTATAGAATAAAATATAAATGAGCTGCTGTCAAAAATCGGTAGTGTCATTTATCTTTCATTTTGTTTCCAATTGGATTGAATTAATTAGTATACTAATTAGGTTATCGCACATTCATGAGAACAGGTCCGACCATTATTATATTATGTATTCTGCATATTAATTGACAACTTATCGATTGCCTGGTGAAATTAAATTACTTTGCCGCTAGATATAACATATTATTTTCTTTATATTTAACTCCGTCTACATATTTTGACAAAATACTTTATATATATATGTCCTAAATTTATTTATCTCAATTTGAAAAACTGTTAAAAAACTTTGTTTTGATATTTGAATTAATCGAAAACATTTTCTCTCGAGCCAGTTATCTTTTCTACATTGTTTTGGTTGTTTTGGTTGGTTGTTGACATGGCTGTTCAGTTATTCTGTCTTTTTTTTCGAAAATAAAAATAAGCAGAATAAAGTCATTTTGTGCATGTCGAAAAGCATTGTCATTTGAAGTGGATGTTTTTTTTTAATTCACCTGAACTATGGCAAGAAATATGCAATAATTCAATGCTCACTGGTTGCCAATTGAGTAACTCTAATGGTAAATCTAGTAACTTTGTTGAAGTATACACCACGGGGAACACCACGGAAAGTTGTGGTGGGGTGGTCAGAGGGCCGGCCGACCTGATTTCGTCTTGATTTCCCCTATACATCCATCATGGATGTCAGTGTACTTTCTTTTGTTCTCAGTTCTGATCGCTTCCATACGTTATTCTGATTCTCTTGGTACAAACACAAAGAAAGCAGATGCTAGCTGAATGACTATAACATATTGGTCAATGTGCAATTGAATAACTACTTCATGTGAGTGAGCGAGAATCAGTAAACTGGGCTTTTTGACAATTAAACAATTTTTTTCCATTTACCGTATCATCAAGAAAATATAATTTCACATCTGATTCTTTTATCGAGAAAAAAAACTGCATTTAATTATCGTGTAATTTATTATTAAGAATCAAACCTGTTGAACCATAAGCAAAAAATTAAATACTGAAATAATCTTTTTACAAAACATCTAAACATTTTAAAAGACTGATTTCTGACTGTCAGAAAATAGTCGTAAGTAGTGAACCGATAATATTTGCGATCGTGCAGGCGCATTGATAGACATAACTTTTAAGCTGCTTTTAACTCAGTATTTTCGTGTTTTTTTTTTTGTGTGTGTGTGTTTTTTTAGTTTAAACGTTTTGCACTACAATGAAGCAATAATAAAGAATTTTTTTAATATGCAAAGCTGTCTATGTAAAATATTGGTTATTACCTAAAAGAACCATCACATGGCAAAGCATATATTTGCAGATTCATTCACTAATTGTAGTATTCATTTTACTTTTTCGTCCAGGAAAATGATGATTGAAATCAACCAAATAAAGCAAGATCGATTGGAAATCGTGCTTTTTTTTTCTTTTTTGCAAAACAGACAAATGTTGAGAAAGGGTCCATTGCTAATGAGAGGCTCTTGAGATATAGCAGGTTCATTCATATTTCCATCTTTACTTTTATATATCGTTCTGAATTTTAAATAAAAGTGCTGAGCATAATAAAGTGAAGTTAGAATAGGTTAAAATTTGTGCACATAAAATTAAACACTAATCTATAAGAGCACATTATGCTGGCTGTTTTATGTTAGGATCTTACCTTACTCCATAGTGCTATGTACAGTAAAAATATCCACTGCTATGGCTAACTGGTGGTTTGTTTTACTTTGAAAGCGTCTATCACGTGACCTGTTCCATATTTAATTTACAGTACCTGTTCTGTGGGATAAACATTCAATATGATATTGTTAACTTCCTAATATTATTCTAGGTCTTAATTATATCATATTTACAACACCGCATCACAGCTATTTCACCTTGAAATAAATGTCTCTGTATTTTGTACAATATTCAATTAGTTCTTCCAGAAGCTAACGAGTCAAGTGTCTTTAATTGCCGTTGTTGATAACCGATCAAGTGTGTCCTTGTAATCAAATAGTCAATAATGAACGCAAATAAATTATACTGATACCTCAACACCAATGTTTATTTTTTGCTTATGTGTACCTGTTCAGCTCAAACAAGCGTTTGAAATCCTACTTATTTAGTATGAAAGACGAGTCGATCAATCGCGAGATGATTATAGATAATCCCTCAGAAGACGTTGACTTAAAAAAAGAACCCTACAGGTTGTCAAGCCCTGAGCATCCTTGAACTGCAAAACATAATTCTGGCAATTAATTATCCGGCTCTTATACCTGATCTGACAATATGCCCCTCAGTTGTGGAACTTCAGTAGTTATTCTACACGGAATTATTAGCCAATCCTTTTTTACGCTTTTATCATAGTTGAAATGAATAGTCTTCATTGACCTTATCTAGCGACCTGTATCCAGTGCCCAAGTGATTGCATGTTGTGCAAAGTAAGAATGTCAGAAACACCTGGAACTGCTGTAAGGTGCAAATATAATCCATATAACGGATATTTACATCAAGGATTTTTTAGGGCAAATGTTCTAACGTTTTTGATACTTCTGCTATTAAAAAAACGTTGCATGAAATTGACTCGTATCAAAAAGAAAATCAATCAAACTAAAAAAATGAATGAAGTAAAAAAAAACCGTCCATAAATCTCATCAAGCCTTTACAAAAGTTGATCATAAAAAAGCTAGAAAAATAACTAAAAAGCGCTCGTGTCAACGTCATTGGATACAGGTTTTCCTGGATCACTCTGAATCATATAAGCTACATAAAACACAGGAAACGCAATATTCAAGTTAATTCCTTTAGAATATTCTTTCACACGGTTTACATTAACTTACAATACCTTCATAGTTGTTTTAGTATCACTTTCCTAACCAGAATGGAATCCCCACAATGCAGTGCATATCCACTCATGACAACAACAACAACAACAACAACCAAAAAAAAAAAAAAAAAAGAAAAGAAAAATACAGTCTATTGCTGTATCAAAAAGACATTTGTCATAATAAACGCCAAATAATTTCACAATGTTTAAAATTGCTGATGTAAAAAAATAATAAACTAATCTAATCATAGACATCCATCTTAATAATAGGTTGAGAAAAATAGATTGAATTTTGTATGTAAAGATGTGTGCAAAATAGTGAATGTAGGGAGTGTGAGAGGAAGTCTCTCCAATTAGTAGAAATGCTAAATAAATTTTATTACTATAACTTAAAATGAATTTCATTACTAGAACTTTTTGCTACCTCGACAATGCAACTAGCATAGACATGGGCGGATCCAAGGGGGGGGAGGGCCTGGGGGGCCGGTGCCCCCCCTTTTTGTCGTTTAATATGTGATAATAAAGAACAGAGACTTATACGTTGTTGGCAGGATGATTTTAATCATAATAAAACTCTTGTGGAGACGTGCTGTTACTCGAATTATTTCAATAGTCATAGTAAAAATGTACATTTTTAATGTATTACTTCCTATCCGAATAAAAGATTGTTTTGACTCATTTTGTGTTGATCAAAATTCGAGTAATTATCATCATATACACATTATCTTCATAATTCAATTCCACCAGATCGACAGACGGACAGACAGACAGACAGATAGACAGACAGACAGACAGACACAAGAATCTTTAAAGTGCACCTAAACACTACGAGTTTTTTTGTTTAATCCATTCTTTAGAACATTTTAAACATTCTATGAAACTTTGAACGTTTTTGGAAAAATATTTATGTTATTTTTTTAACAAAAAAGACGAAAAATACGCCTCGTACCCAGTCTCTTTTTGGGTGTGTCTACGATGATGTGTGACGTCATCCCAGGCCAAGCTACGTTGCCTGGTAGCAGAACTACAGTAAACATTCTAGCAACAAGCAACAATAGTGCATATATAACTCTAAATTTGTGACGTCTAAACAGAATATTTTATATTTTTTGCAGTTCAGCGAGTTTGTCAAAGTGACCAGATTGTTTGTTGGCCTGGGATGACGTCACAGACAAATCACGGCCATGGCACAATGAAAAGGCTAATTTATCAAACTTTGACAGGCCATAAAAAAATCGCTTTTTAATGAAAATGAAAAATTTTTTCACAGAAGCAATTTTAGCGACAAAAATTGTTAATTCACAAGTTTTCGTGATAGTGTTTAGGGACACTTTAAGGTGCCCCCCCCCCCTTTCAAAATTTCTGGATCCGCCCCTGATAGACAACCCATCGCCGGGTTCCCTGTGTTGGCCGTTGAGTTTGAAATCTTGAGATTTATAGGAGGTCTCAAGTATCACTTAAAAAGTCAATCGAAAACTTGACTTTTGTGACTAATTGCTCAACAATAACGATTGAAATTTAGGTAATATTTGTGACTGGTTTCTTGGATTTTTTGTATTTCCTGTTTGTTTCATTGTTTTCTCGAGAGCCAATCAGAATCCAGAAACAAGCAGAGAAGAAACATATATAGTTTACTCAAAACTGTAAAATATCAATGCATTTGAAAAAAATAGTGAAGAAATAGTGAAACTGTATGAAAGATTTAATCATAAATTCACATAACTGAAAACTACACAGTGTAAATTAGTTATCTCATTTAATTTTAGAAAAAAACGACAACAACAACAAACAAACAAATAAATAGGTGGCATTTTAATTCTTTCTGTCTGCTTTGGACATTCCAGAATAATTAAGCTAAGTTTATCAAACGTACCATTAAAATTTATATCGCGCACCACAGGAAGACGGACTATAATGCACACTTTCTTGTAAAAATGCAACCAAATTCTGATTTGAAACTATTTTATTCTAAACGCACAAAAGCGTCTATTATCTATTTCACATCTATTTCATATTTTTGGCTAATAAACTCACCTTCGAGTTAGCTAAGATTGAAGAAAACGAGAATTTTCTAAGAAAACCAAACATGATCAAAAATTAAAAATACCCAACAAAATAACCTCAAAATTAAAGCATACAGCAGTGAAACTCACGAGTAAAATGAGCAGGCTGAAAAACTTTTATTTGTTTATTTATTTTTAACAAAACAGTGGAGAACGATTGCCGAGTGACGTTCCGAAAATTGCGCGAGAGAAATTATGACGTAAATGATCGAAAATGACATCACAATGTAATTTGACGTGACGATTTAGTTTTCATAAAAAGAGTTCGACTTGTCGGATGCTTATTTGATCAGTTAAACAATTTTGTTCAAATCATGGGTATAACATGATACCAGAATTACTTGTAACATTTGTGTACTCCTGTATAGCAGGGGGAATTATTGGAGGAGGAATTCTCCTCATCAAAGTTTATTTTCCAAAATATGACATTTTCAAAATCGAGTATTTTTCTCGAAAAGGTAAGCTAGGATAACTTTGTCAAACTTTTCGCTAGTAAATAAATCAATGATTTGGCGATAGCCTATGTAAACTATTCCCAACTCTCTTCTAGGTGTTGAGAACAATACGCCGAGAAAAAAGTTCAACAACGAACTAGCACTTTATCATGGTATAAAGAAAGATGACGCTAATCTCAACTACATGTACACAAGGCAATGGTTTAACTCTGAGCCTAAACTTTCATTCGATTACAGCCAGAAAATAGGTATGAAATTCAACAAAAACTTATTTGTAATTTGATCGATAGGAGGATGTATAAACGTGTCTATGTTATATGCAAAAATAAAATTAAGCAAAGACGAGTAGATGAGATTCGACTTGGTAGAATACGAATGTAGGAAAGAGCAAACGAAGGAAAAATGGATAATTACATGAAAAGAAGAAAGGAAAGAAGATTGAATACAATTTTCAAATAACAAAAAGGATGAAAATTTAAAGCGTGAGGTAGAGAGAGAAGGAAAGAAAAGAAGTAACAGAGACAGGGCAAAAGAAACGAAGGAATGAAGGAAAGATTTAATTGCGTAAAAGCGAAGAAAAAATTGAAGAATCACCGAGTACAACAAATGAGGGACGGAATTAAGAAAATTGTTAAGAAAAAGGAAAGGGACTATATAACCAAAATACATACCATAGCAGTAGTGTATTTTTCTCACTGGATATATTTCGTTTTTGTAGACCATTTTCATACCATCGATCGTGTAGTTTATACAAGCAAGAATGCCTTGTCCATTGTACCACGACAAACACACAACCACATCAACACTTTGGCCCTGGTGCTTCTGCCAACTGTTTTGCTGTTTATGGTTTTATTGCTTATCCTCTTGAAAAGGTAAATAGGTTGCTCGAGTGTTTTAAATCTGTAGGATAGATGGAAAATAGCTTAGTGAATAAATTAGATAAAATAATGAAATAACTATTTAACAACTATTCAGTGACTTTACCTGTAGTCCATAGTTAATTTGATTGAAGTTTCAAACTTGGATTTAGGTTTTAAAAAGAGATAAAAAAAACATGAGCACTATAAGGAATGTTGAAAGCTTTTTTTTATATCTTAAGTTTATTTATACTATGGCTAATATTTCGTACCTTGACCAACTACAACTGACTTGATCTCCTTTGAAAGAATCACAAACTGCACGAGAATTATCAGGCTCGCAAATTTTGACTTCTTTTGCCAATATTGTCATTCAAATGGTTCTCTACTGAGGACCAAACAGTCTTTCTTTTTCACCAAGAAAATCTTGCAATGAAATTGGTTCCTGTCAATTGTGGACGAGTTGATTCTTGTCTCCATCACGCCGGTGAAAAAAAAGACTTTTCCTCTGACATTTTTGTTTCCTAGACGCAACGAATGATATTTTTAGGCCCAAATCTAGTAGTAAAACCCCTGCAGACATTATTATTACGATTGCAAGATGCCGAATACATCTTAAAAGCTGAAAAAAACAAAAAAAAAAAAACAAAAAAAAAAAAAAACAGGTTTTTCCACTAAATCTCTTTGAATGGAGCGACTGTGGCATTTCAATCCCTGCAAGTTCATTCGAATGGCTTACTTGTCAATTTTAATCCAATCATAATCCACGATTCACATGTTAAAACGATAGCAATTTTGACCAATCAAAAAGCTCGATTTTGAATGATAAAGTTAGGAAACTATTCCTTTGGTATTTTAAAATTATCATTATGTGTTTATTGATTGATTGATTGATTGTTTGTTTGTTTGTTTGATTGATTGATTGATTGATTGATTGATTGATTGATTGATTGATTGATTGATTCATTCATTCATTCATTCATTCATTCATTCATTCATTCATTCATTCATTCATTTAATTATTCATTTATCTATTTTTCTATTTATTTATTTTTTATAATAAAACGACATCTATGTCATTTTAAAATAGAAGGACAAAATCATTCTCAATAATCAAGATATATAACACTTCATTAATCCAGCTTTTAATGCCCTAAAAAAAGCACAGTACGAACACCACTGACGTTGCTGGCTCGCTTTTAAACAATAACTTTTTTTTTCAATAGCAAAATAAGTAAGAAGCAAAGTTCAGTTTCCATCGGTGATAAATACACGGCGCCGAAACCATGCAAAAATCAACAAGAACAGGCCAAGATCATTCGTAAAGGTACGGTAAAACCCTCTTATCGATCTGACAATATACATATACTCAGTCTTAACTCTCACACTTTTCGCTTCGCCACATCACTTGCTTCGCAGTATCTTTCATTATACAGCATATCAGTTTATTGGTGCTTTAATTAATTATGATAAATCAGAAACAACGTCGACACAATTGATAACGGTGTTTTTTGTTGCCTCTCAAGCCAATAAATACAAGAACGATGAGAGTCAGTCTTTAGTCAGAGTTGAGGTTGCTGAAAAACCAGTTGATGTAAATCAACACACCACCTTTTTTGAAGGCCGTCTGTTACCAAATGACCAACTACAAAGCGTCCTTGGCAACGTTGATCGCTGTATGGATGTCGAGGTCAGCAGAGTCGCATGCATCGATGAAACTGCTGCAGTTAAGGATGGCCCTCTATTGCCTAGTGGCCAACTACAGAGCGTCCTTGGCAACGTTGATCGCTGTATGGATGTCGAGGTCAGCAAAGTTGCATGCATCGATGAAACTGCTGCAGTTAAGGATGGCCCTTTGCTGCCAAGTGAACAACTACAGAGCGTCCTTGGCAACGTTGATCGCTGTATGGATGACGAGGTCAGCAAAGTTGCATGCATCGATGAAACTGCTGCAATTAAGGATGGTCCTCTGCTGCCAAGTGAACAACTACAGAGCGTCCTTGGCAACGTTGATTGCTGTATGGATGTCGAGGTCAGCAAAGTTGCATGCATCGATGAAACTGCTGCAGTTAAGGATGGCCCTCTTGACCAACTACAGAGCGTCCTTGGCAACGTTGATCGCTGTATGGATGACGAGGTCAGCAAAGTTGCATGCATCGATGAAACTGCTGCAATTAAGGATGGTCCTCTGCTGCCAAGTGAACAACTACAGAGCGTCCTTGGCAACGTTGATTGCTGTATGGATGTCGAGGTCAGCAAAGTTGCATGCTTAGATGAAACTGCTGCAGTTAAGGATGGCCCTCTATTGCCTAGTGGCCAACTACAGATCGTCCTTGGCAACGTTGATCGCTGTATGGATGTCGAGGTCAGCAAAGTTGCATGCATCGATGAAACTGCAGCAGTTAAGGATGGCCCTCTGCTGCCAAGTGAACAACTACAGAGCGTCCTTGGCAACGTTGACCGCTGTATGGATGTCGAGGTCAGCAGAGTCGCATGCATCGATGAAACTGCTGCAGTTAAGGATGGCCCTCTGCTGCCAAGTGAACAACTACAGAGCGTCCTTGGCAACGTTGACCGCTGTATGGATGTCGAGGTCAGCAGAGTCGCATGCATCGATGAAACTGCTGCAGTTAAGGATGGCCCTCTTGACCAACTACAGAGCGTCCTTGGCAACGTTGATCGCTGTATGGATGACGAGGTCAGCAAAGTTGCATGCATCGATGAAACTGCTGCAGTTAAGGATGGCCCTCTGCTGCCAAGTGAACAACTACAGAGCGTCCTTGGCAACGTTGACCGCTGTATGGATGTCGAGGTCAGCAGAGTCGCATGCATCGATGAAACTGCTGCAGTTAAGGATGGCCCTCTTGACCAACTACAGAGCGTCCTTGGCAACGTTGATCGCTGTATGGATGTTGAGGTCAGCAAAGTTGCATGCATCGATGAAACTGCTGCAGTTAAGGATGGCACTCTGTTGCCTAATGACCAACTACAGATCGTCCTTGGCAACTTCGAGATCTCCAAAGCCAAAAATACAGACACTACAACAGCTATGTCTCCAGTACACGGACGTGAGCTGGAGAATTCTGGGAAACCAGATGATCAATTACAGATCTCTCTTGCGAACGTCGAGAACAGGAAAGTTGAAACTCAAAGTAGTGTTGTTGCTCCTATTTTTGAAAGTGGACTGATGGGTGTTGACAAGCTACATTGCGAATCTCAGACTACGGTCTTTCACGGCTCCACTTTGTCAGTAGAGGCAATTGCCGTGAACTCTGCTACAAATTCGAGTTATTCTGAGACTGGGCTTGCGGTTGCCGACAAAACAGATAACAAGCCAGTGATCGAGAAGAGTGCTCAAGATGCCACCAAAGTTGATTTATACTATCCTACTAGAGATAACTTCCGCTCGGAAATAGATCATACCGCTGACCAACAAGGCGTTCCTTCAAAAGGCACACCTAGCAACGAGGATTGCCCAGTCACTCATAAGAAACAATCACAGCATAAACACCAGAGACAAAGAAAGACCGAAAAGCGAAAGAAAGACAGGAATAAAGATATTAAATTTATCAAAGAGAAACCAACTCCTAAGCCCAAACCAGAATCTAAATCACCAAAACAGATTTTAGATCTGCATACCCTGAATAAAGACAGCTCTAGACCTGATCGTGCTCATGAAGAATTTTATGTTTCTACGTCGGTACGACAACAAGCGATTCCATCCCAAAAGGGAGTCCCTGTTTCTCTCTCAAACGAACAAGAGCTGACTGAACACCAGGAACATCGGCTATTACCTTCAGAAACACCAAAGAGTCAGTTACACTTGACTACCCTTACTACCGCAACAGCAACGTCCAGTCAGCAAACAGCTTCCAAACCCCTTAACGTACCATCATCAACGGTGTCACTTGACAAAGATGCACAACTAGGGTCTATTAAACCAACCTCAGTAACAGTTCAACCGGACAAAATGCCTACAAAAACGTTCTGGTCCTCACCTCGGACAAAACTGCGACCGCATGGGAAACCTGACAAACGGATATCGTCAACAGAGAACCATACAAAGGAACCTAAAGCAGCAACAACAATGCGTCAATCAGACAGACGTGCAACGGAATCGAAATTGACAACACAAATATCGTCAACAACTCGACTGCCAGAAAGCAATGTAAACGAATCCAAAGGTATATTACCACTTCTTCAACCAGACAAGAATAGTATTCAATCCAAAGTGAAACCCCAAAAATGTCGACCATACAATCACGTAAAGGATTCCAAAGATACATTGCCACTTCTCCGACCAGAAAAGAATAGTATGAAATCCAAAGTAAAAGTGGCAGCACCAACACCTCGGCAAGAATCCAATGTAGAGTCAAAATACAGAAATACAATACGTGTAGAAACATCAGCACGTAAGTTAAACATCCAAGAAGAAGTGGAAGAAACCAGCGCCACGAAAAACTTTAGTACACTTCCACCAGTGTTGCCTGCCCGGTTCGACTGGAAGATGGATAAGTATCCTGTATGGGGCGGGGAAACGTTCGTTAATCCACATGGTTCTATAACAATGACCAACACATGTCCCATCGATGGCTGGATAGTTATTCTCCATTCTCTATATCAGGAGAATGGCTTGATCCGGAAAAGACTCAATGATGACGACTGAAAGTTTTTTCAGCAACTAGAAATTTTCTATCAAGCGGGAAAATTTAACAACATCAAAAAACTTTTTATGACACTTAACAACATCGAGGTGAAATATGGAAGGGCCAACATATTTGGAAACGAACATAACCGTTTTGTTAAGCATCTACATATACTATATGGTAGTCGCCAGCTTTCAAGATGTTCGTCACCGACGTGTCCCAAAAAAGAACGATATCTTCCAGCACAGTCCGTTTCGTGGTGTGACCCCTCTGTCCCAATACAGAAGCTGCTTGTTGATTGGATGGAGGAAACAAGCGTGTCCCACTGTACAGAGTCTGGCAGGTGTGATATAACTTAGAGCTCAATTAATAGTTTTCAACCATTCCCAGTAGAGTGAGTGAAACGAAAGGGTCCACCAGTCACGGTGGTGGTTTTCTTTTGAAAAGTCCACATGTATTTTGTTGAAATTGTCTCCTTGGAATGGTTGAAAACCACCTACAACTGCTTAATGTGAGAATCAATAATATTATGTTTTGAAGTAAGGTGAGTCACTAGACCATGTGGGATATGCTTAAAAGTCATGATAAAAGCACGCGTAATAGGTTATATTTGGAAACGAGCCTTAGTAAATCATATGAAGAAATCTGCCTTAGGCCTTTGACAACTTAAGGAGGTTATGTTTGTTGAAGTGAATAATATATTCGTGATGTTTTTATCGTCTGTTTCAGTCATATTAATCAGAAGTTCTGCGATGGAGTCAGAGAGCTGCACCGACGTCGATTTGAAAGAGAAGCATCCCACCCTCTGATGATCCCAATAGACGCAGAAATGCTGTTTTACGCAGGATATATACTTAGTGTTAACTCAATACCCAAGCTGGTGGACGTTTCTGGAAGAAAGTGAGTATCATCGTTAAGAGTTGACCATTGCTTAGCTAAAACATGCAAATCGTCTAAAGATAAAATGACGTCGCTGATCTTTTTTAAAGAGTTCAAGAAATGATTTAAGTGTACGCATATAGGGTATTTTAAGAGGTATTACAAGCACGAAAGATGATTTTGATGATGTATCCAGGTACTTCCGAACGGTCATTACTTTTGTCACTTTATAGTAACAAAATTGATGGTCTTCAGGAAGTATCTGGAAATTATTTCAGAGAGCAGCGATGCTGGTCTTGCACCAAAAAAATGACACGTGTTTTTCCTTTCTTGCCAACATCACCTATTTTTGTAGATAAGACGTACTGAATAACTCACATACACTCAATATCTTACATATTCTGTTTTTTTCTCAGGTATGGATTAAAGAGCATCACTTTCATCAGTGAATCAGAAGGACACTATGTATGTGTGGTCAGACACCGTGGTACGTGGCTTATGTATGATGGTAGACAGAATAGAGGGCGGCCTGTCTTGTTCACTGGTAATCAAGTCAGAAAGTCGTATATAGTCTCGACAATACTTTACGAGTTGCTGTAGTTCAATTCACTAGACTAGATGATCCGAAATTTACTTCTATGAGCAATTTGCTGTCAATACAAATATTTCCCGGCTAATGATTTGTAGGTTTTGATTACTGTACTGAAAATAAACTATTTGATGATATTAAACGACTCTTTGATTGTATTCAATTTCATGTCAACGTATGCATGAATCTTAAATCACGGAAAATTTTTTTTGATTTGTTTTATGAAATAAAAGACTCGCATTTTATCTCTTTGCATTTTCTTTAGGCTTTCAATGCGGAACAAACGCAGCCTATACGCGGTTCCAAGTGCGCGAGTTCAAATCCCAGAGTACGAACACGACATTTTTTCTTTATTTCATTGTTTGTTTTCTTATTATCTTTACTATACTTCCTTCAATATATGACGTTTTTAGCACATGTTTTGTATTTTTTTTTTTTTCATTAATATAAAAGTAAAATTACAATCGCCGCAATCTATTTTGACTAGCACTGCTAGGTCAACATTTTTTTAAAAAGTTATTCTGTCCGTTACACGTCAAATCTTTAGAAGTAAGATTGACTAGAAAACTACTAAACATGTTTGATATTAAAACTTCACGAAAACAACTTTATACCAACAAATTAAAAACACCAGAAAAACGGGCTTGCTCGTCCTCCCAAGAAGCTTCGTGTCCAGCTGTCAAACACGGATAACACTAAAAATCTGTTTTTGATTTGTTTCATAAAATAAGAAACGCGCGAAAAGACCACAGGGGACCCTAATCCATCATTCAATACCAACACAAATACTGGATAAATAAATATTGTAGCGCGCGTAAAATCTCCTACTTTTCTCTCTTCGGCTGCCTGTTTCAAGCGCGCAAACAAATATTGGGCTTCCTGTGGAATGGCGAGATGATGGGCAGCAGTTGGTCGTACGATGCCTGGATAGCGCTATCCACTGGATAAATCACTATCATGTGGATAAATTATAAAGAACTTTTATGCAGTGGATAACTTCAATCCAGTGGATAACGTTATTCAGGCTTCGTGCAACTGACCCCAGGACGATATAACGAATACACTTGCATAGGATCTTTATTTTCCCCACGAAGTTCAGGTTATTTCTATAAAATGTACCATTTTGTGACGTCAAGAAAATATATCAAGCAGATCAAGCATGATAACTACACCATCGAGAGCATAGGAAGCCGAGGTAATACATCGCCCACAGTGGCTTGATTTTTACACAGGAAACCAAAAGTCAACAGAATGTTTTTACGCGTGCTATATATTATTTGTTTCTTGCCGTTTTCTTGTTAGTATGTGTTAGATCAGGGATCTCTGTGAAAAGACCGAAAAACGCGAGTTAAGTTCAAAGTACAATTTCCTTGCGTTACATTTTATTCAAACAGACCAATAAGTGCGCGCCATAGAATAAAATTTGGCAGTTCCAATGCTAGCGCGCGCTAAAATGACGACACCGTGTTTTCATACTCTCAGCAAACCCAGATAACCCAGGAACGGGTAAGAAAACAATGCCAAACATTCCAACTGTTCGCGGTTTTTCAATTCGCGCGCACAGTAAATATCCACCAGGGAACAGAAGGTGGTCTGGAGGGGGAAAGGGGATATGCTCTTTACTTGGGCAGGATTTGAGTAGGTTCAGAGTTAATACAAACACAATACTTTGTTACCAATTTTATTCCAACAATTATGACAGTCTGTGATAGTATAGGCTGATTGAGTCATCAAGCGAGTCGTCCTGTTATTTTGCATTTGTTTGATTCAGGTTGTTTGAGGGTATCTCTAGGTTTCACCATCACATGCTTCTCTTTTGACATAATTCTCCCACTGTCTTTTCCTTGATAGTTTGTAGTTGTTTTACGGTAAGACTGTTTTTTGTTGTAGCCAGTCTGTAGATCCCATTGAGAGTGTAATGATTGAGGCTTTCTCTCTGATTCGACGTAGTCGCCATCATTAGTAGTAGTATCAAACAGTGCCAAGAACTGTTTGACTGACGGACTCACAGTGTTGTTCAGCATCCCCGGGGACTGGACTGTCTGGTTCAAACAATAATCAACGATTAATGTATACACAGTCTAAATATTAAAGCAGTAATAAATTATAGAGTACCAAGGGAGGATCCAGGACTGTTTTCAGGAGGCGGTGTGCACCCCCTGCACCCCTCCCCTCAAGCTGCCACTGAGTACATGACAAAACAAAAAACATAAAGAAGCTTCTAATGATTTAGTGTCTAATAGTAGAGTGCAACATAGTTAATAGAGCGAAATGGTTAGGAAACTCCTTTGTTATATGTTATTGTACACTTTTTTCAAGCGTGATCATGCACAATCTTTTCACTATTGTTTTACCCTTGCTGGATAAGGCTGAGTGAACAGACCAAATGCGTTTTTTTAGCTGCTGGCTCGAAATGCCTAATAATTTATGCAAATAAATTCAACAACTCTTATCATAATTTCAGAGAGAAGGTTAATTTAAATAAAAAATAAATAAAAACCTGTGCACGGTCAAGACCAGTTCAACCTCAAAGACTAAGAAAGACAAAAAAAAAAAAAAAGCTTCCAAACCATTCTTTCTATTAAGTATGAGTGCACACAATAGAGTACAAACACTAAATGTGTGCAACAGTTATCACTATTTAGTAGTAAATAGCACTAATTAAATTAAAGAAAACAATAGAGTGCACACACTAGAAGTGTGCAACATAAATACCACGAAATAGTGCTATTTTTGCTAATTCTGTTGTTTTCTTTTGTTTAATTAGTGCTATTTACTACTAAATTGTGACAACTGTTGCACACATTTAGTGTTTGCACTCTAGAACTAGCACTATTTAGTGGTAATTAGGTTGCACACTTTTAGTGTGTGTTTAGTGTTTTTGATTGTCTCAGGGGAGGGAGTGTGCCCCCCCCCCCCCGTATCTGCCTCTGGGTTTAAAACAAATGACATTATTAAATAGAATGCTGAAAGGTGATTACGACAATACGTACCACTGCACCAGGCAGGTCTGTGTTATTAGACGAGAGATTTGAAAACCCATTAGGAATTATACCAGGAATAATGGGAAGACTATCTGATTTTGAACCTGGACAAAACAAACACATCTTATAACCACACCATGTCTAATGTCCACATTAAAAAGGTACCTCTTATAAAGCTATATTAATAATTAATAATTCAGGAACCCAGAACAATACAAAATCAGTACAGTGAAGGCATCTGTAGAATTCGTCCTGATTTGGCTTGAAATATCTCACCCAAATTACACTTAATTTGAAAATTTTAAATCTAGAATAGCAGCACTAATCTAGACATTTCATAAGTAATATACAGTATCCACGTCTGATCTGTAAGGAACATAAAATTGTATATCCCATATAGATTGGTCGCTCTTAATGTATATATTACATGCTATTTTAAAACCTCATTAATAATTCATGAGCATCTAGTCCATCTAATATCATTACTATTTGATGTATTTTTATATAAAGATTCTAGAGTCTTTATATATAGATTCATTGAATACAAATGAGAGTATTTTATGGGTATAAAACCTCATGCATGTGACCAAAATTGGACCATGGATTGGACTAGATGCCATTAATTATTAATGAGTTTCTTAAATATATATGAAGGGTTGTCGTGTTTCAGTTACCTATAGCCTTGGACCATACTATACTTGGATCATCTATAGCAGCAATCTGTGGTTCTGGTTTTCGTGATTCAAACCCTGGTGGAGGTCGTACTGCTGTGTGTAGATGCAAAATACACAGTTATTATGGTTTGTTCTTGTGTAGTGTGAAATATATGCACAACACATGATAACTTGGTTGAAAAACAAATACACCAGGATCCTGACAATTCAGAAGGGGGTGCGTGTGTCTCTGATAGAAGGAAGAAGGGGGATGGGTACACGGTTCCATGGCTCCCCCTTCAAATACAGAAAAGTGAATAAAATGCTTCAAAATACGTATTATGTTCAAAATAATTCAAGGTTATATTGATAAATATTTCTAATTCATTGCATTACTGAAGCACTTAAAAATATAAAGCAATACAACATTTCTGCAATAAAGTACAGATACATACATGTAAACATAATAGAGTTATAAATAAAATATAAATAATAAATAATATAAGAATAAAAAGAAAATAAATATATATTAACTGAGTTGTTTTGACATGAGTTGGAAGCAGTACAGTTGATACCACTATCAAAAAGTACATAATTCAAATGTTTTCGTAGAATTTACGGTTACGATAAGGTGCCACCGATCCAAGACTGCAGTGACATACCTTGACTATGTGTCTCTGTTGGTACAACTGTCTGTGTTGCTGGACTCCATTCACTGGGTGTTTGGTGTTGTCCTTCTGGAGAAGATGACCATCCTGCACACACAAATCATTTATTACTTATCTACTTTTCTGGAAAATGAACACGAGTCAATGCACACTTCATTTTTTGCTGAGGGAGGCAAAATAGACATTCTTTTTAGCAAGAAAGAAAAGGATATTAAAAGCCCAGACATCTACTTGATTGAAATGGCTAAGTAGAACCCAAAGATATTTGAGAGCTGAACATATAGCAGTGTGTATGTTGCAATATTCGTCCTCATTGAGATAAATGGCAAAGGTTCACTCTGATTTGTTTTAAGGAACACTACATTAGACATCTTTGACTTCTGTGTATAATTTCCCATTTCAGACCATATGATGTCACCCTTGGAAAATGTTTCTTTCAGGTGTAAATATTTCAACACATTTTTCACAAACGAACCATTCACCAGACAGCATCACATGTGCAATCTGCATACAAAGCTGAGGAGGTATATCATTGTAAGAGAACACATTTTACCTGCAAAATTGATATTAATATTGGGTAACAATGCTCTAAATCCTTCTTGCCAGCTTTTGAAATCATCCTGGTAAACAAACAAGCAGATCAAACATTAATTTGACAAGCTTGTTTTTTGAGTCTTTGTTTTTATTGCCATCTTTTGAATTGTTGGCTTGTTATGTTTTGTTTGTTTATTAGTTTGTTTGTCATTCTGTTTTTGAGGATTTGCACAATTTCCACCAGTGTAATAACAAAACAAGATACAAATCCAAAAGATTACTACACATATTTGTATCTCTCCTTTTATTGAAATGCATAAGAATAATCCTGAGCTATACACTTATAAAAGTGAATACACATGCATACAGAAATAGACTGTTCTTGAATTCTTCGTTATGCAACATTACTTGTAGTTGAGCTAACAAATATTTTACAAACAAAATTTGAGAGTAGTGAACTTTATTTTGAGAAGACAGTCCTTGGCTTAACACAGATGCATTATTCATGCTGATATACTGCCAATGAAAGACTTTGTCTATTAATTGATGAAGAATTCAAAAATGGCCTAATTAGAATTAGCAGTCTAAAACAGGTTATTCTTTCTTAGAGTGTACCAAACAGCCATTTATTGAACACTCAGCAACACACATCAATTGTTTTTCTTACATGAAGACAAGACTTTGCATGTAAAGGGACATTACATTTATCATGCAGAGTAGCTGATCCTTTGACTTACTTTTGTATTAGCAGAATAGTGTTGTTGTAATTGTGGTACAAATGAGCCTGGTCTTGTTGGTATTCCAGTAAACATTCCTGGTTGTGGTATAGATGGTGTTTGCGATACTTCTTCTCTTAGTAAATCTGCTAAACCTTTACTGGACTCATTCCATGGATCAAAACCTACAATAACCCAATGATCATTACATTTATCTCAAAACATTCATGATCAGCAGCAATAGAAAAGGTCACATGCCTCCAATTACATCCAGTATTTTCTCGTTATAATAATTAAAAATTTCCAGATGTAACACAGGCTACATGCAACAGAATGAGTGGAAATTATTGTTATGCAGCATTGGTGAAATAAGCTTTACACAGTCATTGAGTTTCTGTGTCTAATAGAGTTTACACACAAATAAACATTAATTTTACATTTGCAGCCCTGTTGTGGTTGAACTAAAACATCATGTATAATAATTTTGTATTTTATTAGTTGTTTATTAGGTACACATAGAAGATTAATAGCCCCCACCCAGGGGAAGAGGATCCCAACTTTTACTGATTATGTATAAAATTAACAGACACAATGCTTTAATCAATAACAATTCCCTGTAAAATCAATACTTGTATTTATAAATATGATTTGAAATGGCAATTTTGCTTAGAAAGAGGGTATTTCAGACAACATATCACTCCCTATATACACTTCTGAACTACTCAGGTGAACATGTGTCACTTGGAGCTATGTTTTCTATATTTACACATCTGGGGCCATCTGCACCTTGTGCAACAGGTCCCTCTACTCCAGCAAACAGATAACATAGGACTCCCTATATACACTTCTGAACTACTCAGTTGAACATGTGTCACTTGGAGCTATGTTTTCTATATTTACACAGCTGGGGCCATCTGCACCTTGTGCAACAGGCCCCTCTACTCCAGCAAACAGATAACATAGGACTCCCTATATACACTTCTGAACTACTCAGTTGAACATGTGTCACTTGGAGCTATGTTTTCTATATTTACACATCTGGGGCCATCTCCACCTTGTGCAACAGGCCCCTCTACTCCAGCAAACAGATAACATAGGACTCCCTATATACACTTCTGAACTACTCAGTTGAACATGTGTCACTTGGAGCTATGTTTTCTATATTTACACAGCTGGGGCCATCTGCACCTTGTGCAACAGGCCCCTCTACTCCAGCAAACAGACAACATAGAACTCACTATACACTTCTGAACTACGCAGGTGAGCATGTGTCACTTGGAACTATGTTTTCTATATTTACACATCTGGGGCCATCTGCGCCTTGTGCAACAGGTCCCTCTACTCCAGCAAACAGATAACATAGGACTCCCTATATACACTTCTGAACTACGCAGGTGAGCATGTGTCACTTGGAACTATGTTTTCTATATTTACACATCTGGGGCCATCTGCGCCTAGTGCAACAGGTCCCTCTACTCCAGCAAACAGACAACATAGGACTCCCTAATATATACACTTCAGAAGTATGGGGCCATCTGCACCTTGTGCACCAGGCCCCTCTACTCCAGCAAACTATAGCATACATACCTAGATCATCATCCGATGAGACTTTCAAATGTAGATTTGATAAACCAAGACTGCAGAAGGTATCTGATGGTCCAGCTTCAAATAGCCCAGGAGCTGGTTGGTAACTACAGTAACAAAAAAGTTGTTGTTAGAATACTAGTAGCAAAAAAGAGTATGGCTAAAATATACAAAATGATATTAAATGTTGTATGGTCATAATGATTCAATTTAGATGACTGATATTAATAGAAATGTTTCATTACATTGCATGTTGTATTATTGGTACACACCTGCTGACATAACAAAATATTATCATATAATTATCCATAAAATACCAATATTTCTCCTCTTAGAAAAACATATTGTTACTATGATTACGCCTTGATAAAATAAGGGTAATTATATAGATGGATATTTATACAATAAACAGTGTTGAAAATATCTAACTGTAACTCATTTGCTGTGCTAACTTTTGAGAAATTTATCAACACTTGAAATTTAACATGTGCCCATGTAATTTCCTCTTATTAAATACTAGTAGCAAAAACAGTATGTTGACTAAAAAAATGTACTAAAATAATATTATCATCAGTATACAAGATGGTAAACTCGCTCCGCTCTGGCACAAATGACTCCACTCAGGACACAATAATAAACAATATGCTCTCAAAAAGTCATAAATGCTGCATGAGGAATCATTAAAGATACCAAACATTGCGCCATTTATAAGTCAATTTAGAAATGACAATAATAATGTTGATAAAAATAAAAGTTGTAAATGCGACTTTTTGGTGTTGATCTAAAACCATTATCAAGCGAAGTGATTCTAAAGTCAAATAATGGTGTTAGATCGACACAGAAGTACCACAGTTACAACTCTTTTATTGTTGTCAACACTGAATACCAAATACAGTCTTCTTAAATAATGATAATATTAATTTATTGTATGACATTGTATTGTTATTGTATTGTACATTGTACTTACTCTATCAGCGGGTTAGATGGTTGACCATGTGACGGTGTCCAACCTATAGACCAAGGTATGCACATTAGACTCATAAAATAAGAAATGATCTGTGATTTTCATAGCAAATCAATACTGTGACTAGTTCTGTACAAAATGTGTGACAGCTTAGAGCTGGCTTGAAAACTAGCACTCTACACTACTTTATGATTGGTCCAGGGGTTTCATTATCTTTCTGAATAACTGGGATCCCGGTACGTTGCGGGAAAAATTGTCAAATTGTGCGGGAATTCAAGGACAAATTGTGCGGAAAAAATGGTCGATTGTGCGGTAAAATGTGCGGGATTGTGGAAATGCGCAATAATAATTTAACTATAAAAACGTTTTTTTCGTATTTCTGTTGAAAATTAGCCTTTCTACAAAGTCTTGGGCAGAGAATAAGTGTTTAATCAAGTATACCTCTAATTCAAAGTTTATATCTTGACTCCAGAGCTAGATTATCGTTCGTAATAAAGTCGCGAGAGCGTATGACAAAAGTTTGGAACGCCTTGCATTTTTTTATTAGAGCACAGTCTCTCTCAATTGAATGGACGCCATTTTGTTTTTGACGAACGAGTTTTGAAAATTTCACTTCGAGTGAGTGGAATTTTGACCAAAAAGTTAGAAAAAAAGGACCTGAAATCACCAGATTAACTTTTTAAAGTGACATTTATTAAGATAAGTGTATAAAGTATGCTATATTTTTCTGAATTGTGCGGGTTTTGAGCAAATTTCCTCAATTGTGCGGAATTGTGCGGGAAGTACCTCGTTGTGCGGACCCGCAACCGTGCAACATACCGGGATCCCAGGAATAAGCATATGTCAGTAATTGTCCCAAACGTTTTCTAGGGAGACCTGTGGACATATTTATTAAATAAGACCCAAAATAACCGGCAGTAAAATGAGCAGCACTATACCACCAGTAGCCGCCTATTACTAAAAACCCTGTAATTCATGGCTGACAATAGCGATAATTTAGCCTAGCTAAGCCACATACCATATATATAAGCCATACATACCTTGATGTGTTGTATATTCCTCGACATGCCGACTTTTATCATGTACTTTACTCTGTGTCTGTAATGTGTTATTATTTGTCTGTTCATTGTCAATTCTTTCTTCTGTTTTATTGATCTGTGGAGGTGGTTGAGGTGGTTGTGATTCATTTTCTTCAATTTCATCTTCCCAATAATTTTCATTGTGTTTTTGTTCAGATTCATCATATCCTGTAGAGGTTTGTCTGTGAGGTGAGCTTGAATATGGAGTTTCTTCATCTCTTTCGTTCATATCCCTATGAGGAATCCCCAACATTAATTGTTGTAGAGTTCACATTCATACACCAAGTAATGAATACAAAATGAAAATATTATAATATGCACTTGGATTGAAAAAAAATTATGCCTTAAGTATCAATTAATTGACATTTTTGGTCTCTTAGTTACTTTAGCATTTCTACAAATTTCTCTCACACTCACTACCCCCTACATTTACTATTTTGCACACATCTTTGCACACAGTTAATTTTTGCTATGAGGGAGGAAAACCAGAAAACCTGGAGAGAAAACACATTATAATGGCAAAGGAGAGAGAAATGTTCAACTGTCATAACAAACTTTACTCACATAACCACTAGGTAATAGAGTAAATTTTAGTCAGATGTGAACATTACAAGGCTAAGGATCAACTACACTGTCTGGCAATGTAGCCATAACATATCAGACAAGAGTGATGATCACAGAAGGATATTTCTCATACAAACAGGTATGCAGTAAAATGCAAAACATATTCTTAATTTTCATGACAAAAGTATAAGTACACACCAATTTGATCCTGAAGGTAATGACCCTATAACAAACAACAATAATAACATATTAATTACAATAAAAACACTGCACATATCAAGATTCGATGTTTGCCAAATAAGTAGTTACTTCTTACATGGCCTTGTCACTCTCATTACAGACTTTGAACATTAGAATGAGAGCCGATGATGAGGACAAGTTACCAAAATCTAACAGTTAATGTGACTTTTGTTGTGAGTCATTATGTAATGAATGCAGAAAATGTTGACAACACATTTTGATGACAACACCAACAACAACAAACTCATTATACTCAATAATTCCTACATAATATATTCTAAAACTCAGATTGAGAGAGAGATTTTCAAAGCTAATCATTACATGACCAGTTCTGTTCAAATTTATCCTAATTCACATAAACTCCAAACTTGTTTTTCTCCTGATAAAATTAAACAAACATTCTCGTGTTTTTGTTGGAAAAACATTAACTGAAAACTTTTTAGAAGCTGTTTACAGAATTTGTGTTTGTACTGTACAAGATCAGACAGATTCCCAGCCTGGTAGGCTAGTTGTATCTGTAAGTCTGAAACAGCATTCTCTCAGACTCTGTAAACTTACAGTGTCCTTTTTGTATGGGTACAGTCCTTGTTGTCTACTGTGGTTATGAGATAAAATACACATCAATATTATATACCTGGCGTTCCTGACCACATGTCATCAGTATCCTGTAAACCAATTATAGACAATTAAAAAAAAATAACAGACAAGCAATTATTGAACACGTAATTAAATTAAATTAAATTGAATTAAATTAAATTAATCAATTAATTTATAAAATCAATTAAATTTTTCATATTGAGTTGCTCTTTTAACTCTCACTTTTAAACTATTTGCAAATATTTTGTAAAGAGCATTGAGATATACTGGCGATGTGCTTAATAAGAAACAAATTAATACCATAATTATTATTAAATATTCTTTCTGTTTACAGCCAAATTTGCTGTTATTATTATTGTACCCAGGCTGCTTTTCTAAAACTGTATTTTTTCTTAATGGATCATCAACCAATTATTTCATGGAATGACACAGTTTTCACATCAACCAATCACATGTTAGAACAAATGCTGCCATACACATTTGTTAGGTGGATCAAACATGACCAACAATGATCCAATGTGAAATGACAGGTTACATTGAAGGGTTGTTAAGGGTACAAACAGTGCAACACAGTTAAATACAGTCACCAAAGGGACATCTCAAAATGTCTGTATTACAATGTGGCTGTATTAAGTATGCAGCTCTTGCAGGAAATGTATGAATGTGCATTTCTCCAGGACCTAGAAAATCTAGAAGGCCATGGTAGCATATTGGCCATATAAAAAGAGATGTTCCAATGTTGGTTATAATTGTTATGATATTGCTCATCAGTGATGTTGATGAAGTTTGACATAATAATAATTTATGTTGTACAAAAAAGGTTTAGTTTGTAGCAGCCTTCCTTATGTGAAGTATTGTTAATCTAAAAATAAAGACATGTCAAACATAAGACTGTTTCAATGGGATCATTGTCTTTTTAAACCTCAGCAGTGATGTGGACCCACTCCATCCTCTCATTACATTGACAATTAAATAATACTAATCTAAAATGGGAAAAAATTGCTTACCTTATCTGTACTGACACCCCTGAGATAAACAAGATTGAAACAGTTAGCAATATATACATTTCGGCATGTTCCATTAAAAGAATAGAAAAGGATTGTTTGCAATGACTTAATGACTTAGTGTGCCACTAGGAAAAAATGAAATATCAGAAAAAATCTCAAATTAAAATGAAATCTTATCCCAGTTTTGGTCAGTCAGAGTAATATTAAATGTTAATGTTAAATTCTAAACAATTTAACAACTGTTTGCATTTTTTTTCTGCACTCTGACACACATACACGGATTTGGCAGTATTAAAGAATTTACTTGCAAACAATAATCCAATCTATTTTTAACAGAAAGACATTTCCTTTCCTATATTGTGTATTATCATTGATACATACATTTTCTGTGCATAATTTGCTAGAAGTTCTTGTTCATACTCTTGATGTTTCCTGGGAAATCAACACAACAATATAAGGATAGATTCCATATTTGTAATAGTAATGGTACTGCTTTAGTCCATTGAAGATTTAATAAAAAAAAATTTTCAGTGATTCTAAAATAAAAAAAAATTGATTTAAGATAATAATTGTCCGATGATAATGATAATAACATTACTTTTTCGTAGAACATTGTTTATTTGTGTCCCTCATAGCATCATTTGCACCCTCTCCTTGCTTGGGTGCAAATGATGCCTCTTTGGCCAAAAATAAATGATATGCCCACGAAAAGTCATGTTACTATCCTATTACCATCAGTGTACACGGCAAAATTACAAACTGCTCAGCTACGGGGTGATGGTGGATTTTGACTAGCAAAAATAAACCATTTGCAGCCTTGTCTGTGATTGGCTTACACATCTCAGCCAATCAGATTTCAAAGAAACTATTTGAAAGCACATATAAATTACATGACCTTAATAATTGTTTCTAATTTTATAGAAGTTTAAATTTTTTAATTCCATTTTTTTTTATCAAAAGACTTGAAATTGAATGTTTTTAATGTTATCATACTCTGATAATTGCTCCACTCGGGTGCAAATGAAACTACTCGGGCAACCAATAACCAACATACCCTCCAACAGTCATGTTATTGTATGTTGTGTTAATAGAGAACAGATGCACAGATGACTTCAAAAACGCTATTTCTAATATTACAACGTTCAAACAAAACAAAAAGTGAAATTGTTGATATAATTATAGAGAGCACATCCTCACCCTTCTTGCATTTCTTCTTTTGTAAAACTTGCAGCCTCATCACCAAGGTCATGTAGATACATACAGTCCTGAAAATAGCAATGAATACTATCATTATAATTGACAGGTCACACTAAACTGCAGAAATGACACTTTTAGTACAACTGGCAGAAATAAATGATTGTACACAAATTGTATGATTAATAAGCAGCTTTCACAGAAATCAAGTTTAATATTGATATCAGCAACAAAAAGTAACCATTCAATAATGTCAACACTAAGGATGTGCAGATTTCTGATACTATACACTAGGAGATTTTTGTTTGTGGATTTTATTATCGTTAATTAAAAAAAAAAAACCTTGAAGATCGTATGTTCATTTTAGACCACAGGCATGTGTACTTACTGGTTTAGGACAAGAAATATTTCTAAGAAAGTAGCTACAATATTTTGTTGTTCCAAGAGAAGCTCTGTAAAGTAAAGAAATGAATCAAATACAATGCCCTGCAATTATAAACAGCATTACAACCAAATTTGTTGTTTCATAACCTGCTGTTTTATAACTTTGTATTGATTTGATCTTTTCTGAACCGTCAATCAATTTCAAGGGCAGAGATTATTTTAAACTAACCAATGACAGAACATGCTAGGGCAAGCTCCGCCCTTTGAAATTGACTGAAGGTTCAGAAAAGACCAAAATGAAAGCAAAGTTTTTTGAAATGGTGGGTAACACCAAATAATTACACCAAATTTCTAAAACAACTTTGACTTTCACATTTCAATGATGACAATGATGCCCAAAGCATCACTGAAAACACAACAAAAATATTACATCACACACTTCACAAAACTGTAAGAAAGGCAATGGTCTGTCTCAAACAAAATGCTTTGTGCACTTATGTTATTGTTTACACATGTCTTGAGTAACATAATTAAATCTACAAAATATCTTCAAAAACCAACCAATAGCCAATTCACTGTTTTGGTGTGAGTGTTAGAATGTTAAAGAGATCTTATTTCTCTGACAGCCATTTCTGGTGACCTAGCAAATAGTTTTAAGCATGTGATAGACCAAAGGTGCCACAAAGCATCCTGGTTGTGACAGCAAAACGCCACCTTTACCAGAAGCCACAAAAAATGTTATCATTACATCATAACACAACAAAGTACTGCCCATGACAACTGAAAAACTATGCTCACTTTAAAGTTCGACCATCCAAGTATGCATTACCAACAGTAAGAATTGCCTTGTGTGCATCCTAAAAAACACATGCAATCAAATGCCTTAAACATAAAATACATCCAAGAAGGATTGAAGGGGTGGCATATAGCTCCTGAACTTTTGAGAGCCTTGCAAAATTTATCTGTGATCTTGAAATCTCAGGGTTTAAAATGGGTGTTTCAAGTCTCAGAATTTTAACGAAATTGAGGGTCTCTGATACTTGGAGATTTTTTTAATTACAGTCTAGGGGTTTAAAAATTTTCAATAAGAATCTCAGGCTCACTTTTTGAAAATATTACAAAGTCTCAAGTTTGAATTTTAAAACATGCGTCTCCCTGTCTCAGAGAGTGTCAGAAAAACTATTGCCACCCCTAATGTTGAATTAGCTTTTAGTAAAATACAAATCAATCAGCTAAACAGCATACCTCCTCCTTACTGAAAGTAATATAAGCACTTGCACTGGGACCCTGAATATAAAAAATACACATAGAATCACTATAGATCAACATCAGACACTACACTACACTTAAAGCTACTACAAGCTAAATAAAAAGAAGTCGAAACAAGGATGTGAAGCCACTGTGAATGAAACTCATGGCCTCTCACACAGACAGCCATGCAAGCACTAACCAACTGTGCCATCCATGTTTCTTAAAAAAAAGAGGTGAAGTTCTTGATTTCACACTGTCATGAAAACAAAGTAATGGATTCATGGGATACAAACCCATCAATGACAACACCTACCTGTGGACCTGCATAGTTGGTGCTATTGTTTATTACTATTTTGTGAATTTTCCCAAATTTACCAAAGTACTCTGGTCTTTTCAACAGCTAGAAAATAACCAATTGAAAGTTATAAACAATCAAATCTGATTTCCTATATATTTTGAAAGGATCTTTTTTTAAAGTTTTGTCCTTTCAAAATTGGGCAATGGCCTGCAAAGAAATACAGGATTCTTACTTTTAGTCTCTAAATTCCATGACTTTCCATGGCCTTTTCCATGACTTTTACAATATTTTTCAGAACCAATATTTATCAATTAAAAAACTAATTATTAAATACAAAAAAAATTGCAACATCTCTGAAAAAACAACAACATAACATTCTGTTGTCCACAATAATGTAATCAACTATAATAATTTTTTTCAATGACTTTCCATGATCCAGGCCTGGAAAACCAAAATACAAAATTCCATGACATTCCAGGCCTGGAAAACCAAAATATATGAAATTCCATGACTTTCCAGGTTTTCCATGACCTGTATGAACCCTGAATGCATTTGAAAGGTCATCTGGACTTGGCTATGCCTGGTCATTATTTCAAGCCCTGCAAACGTTATTACTGTCCGCCAGGTTGTCATGCCCATCATCATCAGAAATTTCCGTAATGATCTTCAGATGACCAAAAATGATATCATGGCTGCCAGAGTACGCCAATATAATAATTTCACATTATTTGATTTACCTCTGCGTCTGCTAGTCTTTGTGTTAATCCAACAACAAATACCAAATTTTTCTGTACAACTCTATAACATACAAAGAAACAAAATATTGAAGCCACCACCCTTTGCATTACTACATGGCTACCCCACACAAAAACAGTCTGTGATATGCAGTTTGGCAATAGATTTAACACACATAATTCTATTTGGATGGACAAAATTCAGCAAAATTTTTTGGGGCATTTTTGTTTCATTGTTTGTGATTGAGTAAGTTTAATCAAAATGCCACAATCAAATACTGATCCAAAAGCATTAACATTTGCGACTAATACATTTGATTGGTGACAATTTATAGCCAACTGCATTTTAAATCATTTTTTTTTTGTATGGTGGATGTCATAATGCAAATTACAGTAATATGGAACAACTCCAACTCAGACATTTTAGTTGGGAAGTGACGGTCATAAAACTACATGCTAAATGAGATTTAAATATCCAATTTGGAAGGGATTCCAATTTACTGAGGCCAATTTTATATAAGAGTTACAAGTCAGGAACAATGTTATGTTAATATTAGCTATTTCAAATAACGTTGTCATCACCTAAAGGTAATTGGTCATCCCAAGATTACTAGGAATGATGGGTAATAGTCATAACAAAATGTAGAATGCCATCTTTGACAGTTAAAAAGATGAATAAGAAGTCATAACTAAATGGCGTGAATTTCTTGTCAACTGGTGCAATAATTATGACAGTAATATTTCTACCCATAGTTCCTAGCAGTCTTGAAATGACCTAATATTGCTTTTGGTGATGACGTTATTGGAAATATCTATATGTATGTGTATACACGACCACATCAGCTACATCGGCTGCTAAACTTGTCACAACTAATTATGTTTTTGTTATTTTAATATAATTGATATTTTGTTTACAACTATTTTATTCAACCACTGAGCAATATTAAAGAAGTCATAATGTACAATTTTGTAACTTTTGGATCTTTTTTTGGAACTTTTATCGACTTGCAGATAAATAGCCTCTTCTACGTAAAATGAGTTTCAATTCCTTTTCCCCAACAGGCCAAATATTAAACTAAACAAAAAGGCAGCATTCACTAAGAGGTCGCTTAGGCTAGTTATACTATTATCATCAAGTCTTAGGGATTTATGAGACAAGAGCCTCTTCTTACCTCACATTCGCTAAATGTTTTCTGTTTTCTGTTAGTTTTTGTTTTCTTTGTGTATCTTTTTGTTTTCTTTCCTTTATTATTCTCTGTATTCTAAAAACAGTAAAATGATATACATTCTTGTGTTATTGCAAGGATCAACTGAAACCACTACAATATTATTTATCGCAGTTTGTTTCATCAATCTTACTCTGAAGTCCTAAATAGGCATACAGAGCATAATAATAGTATAGGGAGGAAAGACCTGTGTTTTCCAATAAAAGTACAGAGCAGAATAAAAGTACATTTGTAGAAAATTCCAGATAAACCAATAATGGTATACAGTGGAGTTATAGTATAGAGTGGAAAATTCATGTTCATTATCCTGGTTTTCCTAATAAAAAACACTGACACATTTACACTGCATGCTTTTGTTCAAATGGATATGAACAGTTGGTGTTGGAAAAGAAAGAATTGGTGGATGCTACAGATATTTCGTATATCACAATAAGCATACAGACCCCAATAAGTTTATACAGTGGTATAAAGTAATCATACATATATTATTACCCAGGTTTCCACACTTTAAAGGAGGCTGATGGAGAATACGATGGCATACAGTATACTAACCACCTAGACTGTTACTGTGTATGGTTATATCAAATAACTGTATGTATCATACTTACTCATCTTGTGATAGCGGTGTATATACGGCAGGATCTTCACTGTAAGCCTGTCACAACAAACATATCAATACTTGGATATTATTCCAAAATTAATGGTAATATTAATCATTTTCAAAGCCCAACAAAACTAGCACTGGTCTACCAGGGAGAGGGCAGAGTTTTAAGGCACCTCACTATGGCATCTCAGTGGCCAAGTCTTCTTCATGAACATTGGCATTTCATTTGACCAAATGAAAGCTTGCCCAGCACTGAAGAATGTTATTGTAAAAAGTCAAAAATGAATATGTAAGAATATCTCATCAACTTTAAGGGAACATTTGAGGAAATTAAAATTACCTTTCGACACGCTGGACAAAGCCCATTTTCATCTGTCCTTATCCGATGCCAACAAAATCTGCATACCTAAACATAACAAGATGCACCTATTATTATGGTTTACAAACCTTTATCTTGTGATCAAGGGAAAGCTTCATAAATAAGTAAATAAAAGAATATTAAAAGTTCCCATTCAACTTAAAATATATTACATGGGATGTATCACAAATCATTATCATTAGATCTTTAAAAATAACTAAAATAAATAAATAAATAATGTACAGGAACTGGTTACATTAGATACTAAAACAAGTAAGTTTTGTAAATGTATAAAATGTAATTGAAACTAGACTTTAACATTCCTGATCAATAACTCAGTGATTCTTTTTTCAAGTTCTTGTGCAATTTATCTTAACAATTCAAAAAAATACATAGCAATTTATAAAAGCAAATTTGTGAAGATTAATGAGAGAAAACTCTTCCTAAGGAGTAGGGCATAACTATCAAAATGTACAAAATATTATTAAATTATATAATTATAGCTTGCAAAATATAATAGCTAAATAAACAATTAGAGATTAGAGATGATAATCATATGGAAATTATTTGGAAAAAAATTATTTTTGTTTTTTAAGTGACAATCTCAGGATTGTCAAAAGCCACTTTTTAGTGAAGCTATGTCCAGGAAGATCTTGCCATGAAGACCTTATTTCATCAATTATCCTCAACACTACTCTGCAGATGTCAAAACAAAATTATTATTTTTGAAAATAGATTCACTTCTGATAAAGCACAAATTCAACATTTCATTAATGGATATAAATTTACACTTAGAATATAATTTCAATTTACTCTGTTGTTACGATACAATCACTGTTTAATGATTTCAATAAACAAGGATAATAATTCAATCAATAATAAAACTGGACAGGCATGGAATGATTTAAAGTGATAGTTTCAAAAAGACGCTATAAAATATATGAAACTTGTACATGTAAATAGCTTATATGTTTGGATAATACGAGGAATGTCCGAGCAAAAAGTGTACACGTTAGATTGTTTTGGAAAATAAATATCATTCAAAAGAGGTCGAATTATTGTAGTATACATACTTGGTAGCCACAAGTACACGGATAAAAGTTGACATCGTCGATTTCCAAAGGCTCCATGCAGAGGGGGCACTTAACACAGAAAAAAAAACAGTCAATACAATCTAACATTACGACGACGTTTCTCATTCCAACAGTGTATGACGACAAAATCTGCACGGAATTGAGTTTAAATTACGATTTCAAATTAAAATATAGAGAAACTGTTACTTACATCAAGTTCTGTAGTCTGCATATTGTCGTAGGAATAGATTAGTATGTAGTTAGAAGTGTTTTGAAGGAGATCTGAGACAGAAAAGTAAAAGGTTAGACAAGATCGACGTTTCACGATGACATCAACAACACTACCAAATCAGTTATTTCATAACAACATCACATTATTCTCACCTTGAAGCAAAGCTTATGGATCAAAAATGAATCTGCTAGCAAGATTTAGGTAGCAATGTAGTTTATGAGGTAAAAATAATGTTGTTTTATCGAGAAAATCCTCCCAGGCTTACGAGCATTGCCCAACTTCCTTCGATCACTGTCAACCCGAATACACTGCGCATACTCCTTCAACCACCCCGCTGTGTAAGCTAAAAAATAACCGTGGGCTCGAATTACTGTAAAATTCGCCAGTAATATTGGCATTATTCAGTATGAAACATCGTCTTTTCAAGAGACATTTTTCATTCCGTCTAAAACTGTCACTTAATGCTGTAAAGGCTGTCGACGTCCAATTCATGCCCGCGCGGATGAGTCGGAGCCGCTGGTCCAGCTCTGTTCAGTTGATCATATGGAGCTCCGATCCCTTTTCAATTTTTGAAGACTATTGAAAAGAACACCACATTTCTAATTAGTCAATCAGATGTAATATACGTATAATCCTGCAATTTAAAAATTACGCCCCGTATGTGTCTAGCTACACAGGAAGCCCAATGTTCTTTTGACCGGTCGGACTATCCGGAGAAAGAGAAAGGAAAAGAACAGAACAGAAGAAAAAACAAAGGTGATGGAATGAAAAGAAAGAACAGAAATAGGAAAAAAAACAAACAAACAAACAAACAAAAAAAAAAAAAAAAAACCAGAAAAGGAGAGGAAAGCCAGTGTTGCTGAGAAAATGTTAAAAAATACAAAGGTTGAGATCTTCTGAAAGTCTTATGTGTAAAATTGTTAATTTTACTGGATATTCGTACTGCCCATGCATTCCTGCGTGTGAAATATATGCAAGATTGTAAAATAAAGGACACACAATTAAGGCAATTCCGTAAAAATAAAGCTGCCGATGAAATTTGTTTATACGCGTTCTAACAAACAATTTTGAGAAACGCTTTCAGAAAATACAATAAAAAAGGGGGTCACCGACTTCGTATTTGTGCAATATGACGTCAAAGCTCATGCATTTTGGTGACTAGGGAACGTAAAGAAAAAAACTCAAAAATCGAAGAGAAACGGAACAAAAACAAAGTAATTTGTTTTCTTAAGAGCAAACCAGTCGTGTTTTGTTCAAATGTCTGCACTTTATTTTATTAAAAAATATAAACAGATGTATAAAAAATATGTGATCTTGAAGAAATTGACGAAATACCAACGTGTGCACGAGCTGCTAATTCATTCAAAAAGTCCTTAGCGGAAAGTATTTTGGAAATTTCTCAAAAGTTAGCCCGATGACCTATGCTCAATTTTAGATAAATTTGATGTTATGTTATAAAAAAATAATTTTATCAAATAAAAAACATAGGTCACCGTGCTAGTTTGCGAAATATTGCAAAAAAAAAATATCGTCATTTTATTGTCAAAAAACAGGTTTTCCGAGAGAGGACTGGGTTGAGTTTCAAAATTATCGCGTTTTCTCGCTCTAAAATGTCGCAATTCTTCGAATTTTTTATTCGAAGTACTCTAAAACCATAATTTGACTAGATTACATGAATAAAGTCCTGAAACCAAAAAGCTTGAAATATGCGCAGAACTATGCGCAGTGCAAAACTACGGAATTCAATTCATTGGAATTTGCTCAAACTGTCGTGAAGAGCAAAATTGATCCGGTTAGACTGATGACTGAAATGGTATGGCAGGAAAAGATGCTGGACAGGGATTGGTTGCCTTATGATCGTGACATCGCCGTTGATGTACTGAAGAAGAAAGTCGCTGAATGGCGAAAGAACCTTCGCAAACAAACCTTCGACAACAAACCTTCGACAACGCAAGCACAAGTACAAAGAAGGAAACATTTTGATCCTTGTGCTTATTATTGTGCTTGCGTCGCTAGTGAGAAACCAAGCTTCAGCGTACCGCGCCCCCTCAGACCACAATCCATTGACAAATGCGCATGTCTTTTGCGGAAGAAACTACAACCACGTCCGATAGAGTTTTGGTAATTAAATTTCTTTATTTGTATGTGCGATAGAACAGTAACTTATCACCAACTAAATTATCGCTATAATCTCTATAATATCACTTGATTTTGTCACTAATAAATCAATAATAGCTAAATATAATCTTCACTAAAAACTATAATTATATAATGATCCTGTATGAAATATCACTGTATATTTCCAACGTATATTATATTCATATCCATATAGTTACAAAAATATTATTTGAATAAAAACAAATGTTCCTCATGATTTTAAAGTATTTTATAGTAAAAAAAGATAATGTACGATGCACGAAAAATCGAATTGGAGCCCAATTTAAAGCATTGCTAATGAAAATATGTACAAACGGTAAAACCACAAGATATAGTGCAATTTTAAGATAAATCTCCTTTTCGAAAAAAGACGTTGCTGCACATTGCTAACTTGTTTGTGCAACTCCACCAGATTTGCGAAACAACTTGTACCAGACCTTTTGCATTACGTGAGCGCGTTCTTTTGCAAAATTAAACGGATATTTTTTTTACATAGGCAAATAAATGAGACAGCTCTATGACTTTGAACAACATGAATCTCGAGCGCCTTATAAATACAAAGAGGAGATAATCATTGGAGCGTAAAGTAATTATGGAATTGATTTCTATAGTGTTCTTGATAACGCATACATATATACTCAACATTTTCAATCATTTTCGTGTATATATATATATAATAATCTGTATACATCTTGTCCATTTATATTTGTTCCTGAAGTTTTGCTGAATCAGTCAACTCTATGGATGCCCATGTTCTAAACAAGTCATTTTTCAGACCAAAAGATGCAAAATACACTTGTCCGGTCCCCGCATATTAAGTACGAAAGTAAAAATGTAACTGGGATTTAAATCAAAGGCTCAGTCTTGCACGGGCCGGTTGTTTATCCTCGATAAAAGTTACTAATCTCGTAAAATCTTTTTCGCGGTGGAAAGATTTACCCTATGGATTGAATGGCTTCGTACAACTGGCTAGAGATGTTTTCGATAGACTTTCGATCAAATTCAGATAAGGTTTGTTTTGATGATGGGTCCATAAAGTTGTCTGATACACTGGGTAATAGCAGCAAGCTATTCTGTCATAAGAAGCGAGTTAATAGCCGGTAATGTATCATGCCCTTCGCCACAATCATCCTTCTCTAATTCACATTCACCATTGAATAACTTATTGACCGCGATATCTATGTACTCTTCCTGATCATGGCTCATCACGTGATCGTCAACCACGTGACCTACTTCAGTATAAACACCACTAGTGTTACAAGCTACCACGTGAGTGGTTGGCACATCAGACTCGCGCAGTGTATGATTGTTGTTGTAGGGCATACAGTACGGATGCGTCATCATGCGGTTATAGTTGTCGTTTCTGTGATCTGTGGGATATACCTGCAAGCAAATGGTCAGCGGTTAATCATGGAAGACCATATATTTCCTCTTGGACAAAGCTCTAAAATAAAAACAGTTGAGCCCAGTTGCGGTCACTATTTTTTTTTCACTTATTACGGCCACCCCATGACTAAACGCCCGACCGTCAATTTTCTGTAACAATTACACGTTGTTAAAATATGGCCACCATCTTTATATAGAAAATTTCCCTGTCCCTCAAGGTAGTCGCATTAAGTAGGCTCCATTGTATGAAGATTCAACATTTAAATCATAAACTCATTCGACACGGAAAGTGTTGTGTGCATACACTAGGGCTGGTTTCAGGTGCCTAGTTTTGGCGACACGGAGATCAGAACCCAGGGGAGGACTACGAGGGTAAACGATCGAGGGTGCTTGTCGTATCTTTTCGGGGTAAAAATCGGCGATTTGGTCTTTTTTAGGGTTTAAAAATATGAAATTTGCCAAAGTTTCACCTTTTGGTATCTTTTCGAAGTTGAAACCCACTGAAACTCATGATTTTGGTACCTTTTAGGGAAGCAAAATTTGTGAAGCCACACCCTTTTGAAAAACGTGCGGTATCAGTTTATGGATATTTTTGAAAAATTCCGACGAGCATCCCCGATCGTTTATCTCCTGAGTCCCCCCTCCCCTGGGGATCAGAAAGCCTTTGAGAAGCCATCAATTCCATGTATATGATTCTACATTCCAATTACCTGTCTATTTGGCAAGTAGTTATTATTAGTGCCTACATATCCGCCAAGACCGCAGTTCTGGAAGTGTTGTGATACCAGTTTGTCGATAGCATCAGGTGATGGATCTGCCTGTCTGTTTTCGTAAGCACACGATCTTTTACCAACTGACAGAGCTGTATATGTCACTAATCCTTGGCCATTGTAATGTTGCCTCGATGACGTAACTGCTGGTGAAACTGGAGGAGTGAGGACTGGGGAGTACTGACCATGGTAGTAACTCTCCCTAGGTGATATTTGATCAGAATAGTAATTCTCTCTAGATGACGGCATTACGAAGCCTCCATTGTTCTCTAGCGGTGTAGGAGGAGGACTGGTGATCTGGTAGCCGGGTGAGTTGGTGCGACAAATCTTTTTAAGTCGATGGGATTTTCTATCGTCACGTGATTTGTTTTTCCTTTTTTTATTGGTCGATTTCGGTTCATGGTCAATGTGATCTTTCTTCAGTCTTGGTATATCAATCCCATCATCGGGAACGGTGAACTTGGTTCGAGTGACTACTGTTTGTATTCGTAGAGGAGAATTATCCTTGTCGATGCCTTCCCCTTAAAACAAACAAACAAATGAAGCAATTAATGTTGTAGTTGAATAATCGTTTTTTTTTATTTTTTGCTTTATGTCTGGATATATTTTACCGTTATAAGGCAGTAGCAAAATGAATGCTTGCGCATCCTCGGAAACCCAGGTGGTATGCGAGTACGCGAATATGGATACAGTAATTCCAAGTATATAGTTCATAACCGTAAAGTCCGTATGTTGTATGGGAAGTTAGCAGGGGCTCATGGGTCACGCTCTCGTATTACGTATACATCAATTCTGATAGCGATGTGAATACCTACCCATCTTCAGATGTCTATCTAGAAGTTCTTGTAACTTTTCTTCCATCTCGTTGTAGAAGCGTGTTTCAATGATTAACAACATGTACTCGTCCATCAGCATACGAATAAGATGAAACGACCCTGTATCAAAAGTAAAATACTGTTAGTTATTTATATAGAGCACGCCGTACATAGCAATAACTCGTTATGTTCGACACAGCTAAAAAAAAACACACTGCGCACACTCGGAAATATCTTGTTTTGCGGATGTGTCGGAAAAACCTGTTCAAAGGCAAAAACGTCAAACTTACCGAAACACGACGATGCATTCAACGTCAAGTTATGCATAAGACGAGCACCAAGAAAAGACCATCGGAGCAGAAAGTCCTGGGCTCGATTCTTGAAATCACTACCTGACTCAACACATGGCTGTAACGAAAAATATTCACATGAAAACGCAATTAATCTAATAATGATAGACTGATAATAATCTTCTTGTAAATATGACGGTTTTTTGGCCATGCAGCGTACTGTAATGTGTTTTTATTTGAATAAACGTCTTAACTTCGTAAAGAAGTTTTATTATCTTGTTATCATCATTCAACATCCGTCAATAACTTCATCATCGTGTTATCATCATCGTCAGTTCTTCACTGACGTGATCGTCAAATCACCAAATTATTTGCCTTGATTCATATCAATGCATTACCATCAACATCATCATAAATCAATGCTGTCCATCATCATCACTATCATCATGACCGGTAGTTTTACCTGAATGACTTTCTCTTCTACAATATTGTCAAGCCATTCAACGTAAGACTCTACTGATGCATTATCCACTAAAAGTTCCTTGAATCTTTCTACAACTGTTGATAAAGAATCAACTTATAAATAAAACAAGAATATAGGGTGACCTTTCTGCTTACAGTCAAACTGCCTAGCCTGAACACTTAGATCATAAGTAAGTCCATTCATCAAAAATTGAAATTAAGCCTCAGTATAGTTTAGCTGTAAGATCAGTTAGGGAATCTTTCATATTTTCGTTTGCTCAGAAAAATGGCCATGATATCGCAGTATTCGTAAACATACCTGAAACACACCAATAGTGGTGAAATTAAAATGTTCAATAAAGCATCAAAATACCGAGATTTTCACACTTCTAAAAAGAGGTTTAGGTATGCCCTCGACAATATATTTACAGACGGAGTTGAATGACTACTAAATTCTTACATTCTTTATCAAAGTTTTCATCTTCTTCCAGGTTTTCTTTACAGTGTTGTCCTGCAGTATTCATTGTACCACTGTCGACTTTATCCAGGTCGTAAACCATTTGTTGGACTACATCTGAGCTGGATAAAACAGGCCGAGCAGTCTAGATAACACAAAATTGAGATAGATTCGCTTTAGACGCAAATCACTAGGGGCAAACAGTTGGAAGGGAGGCGTTAGGGACTAAGCGTCAGGGGCGGAAGGGCAAGTAAAGCAGGGGTCTTGTTTTCTACCAACATAAAATATTTGTTTTAGGGAATATCATTTATCGAACACCAGTTCAAAAAGAAGATGTTTAGATTTACAATTAATCGCGAAAAAGTATTTGGTTTGGAGCTCCTGTGCCAGAAAGAGTGTTATGTTTATGAACAACAATTTATTTACTCGGGCTTCCGAGGCCACATGATGCACAGTTTATCAAGCTTCATATTTTACCTGCGAAAGATGTAGAAACGATGTCTGTCTTCTTATTGATTGAGCAAACCGTCTAACAACTGTAAATGAAAAGAACAAATTACTACATTGTAGGTACTGGAAATATTGGAAGCGCGGTGTCCATCTCCATTTATAGTTGTAAATAAAAATGGCGGCAATTCCGACTGATAAACTGAACTAAAGTATGATACAGTTTGCCTTCAAAAGTATGGATCGATAATCGTTGATGCAAAAAGTTGATTTTAACAATTTGTGGAAAGGCGAACCAGAATACTTACTCTGCACTTTACCAACTTTGATGTACTCGGGAAGTTCTTCAGTTGCTTCAGTTACCCAGCTTTCCAGATGGCGAGCAAAGAGTCTGATATCTGCTAGCAATCTATTGCACAGAAAAGAAAAATATTACTTCATGTTTTCGAATTTGTTAAGTTACCTCAAAAAACTTTTTTTAATGAAATGAAACTAAAAAAACACAAGCACTTTCATAGCTTTCTTTGGGACAGTGGCTTATTAAATGGAAACTATATCTAAAGCGTGATGAAGAAAATAATGTAGCGTCACACTCTACCCCTCTCTATACAAAAGGTTCTTTTCAATATAAAGGCATTACACTTCACGCTTATTGCAAAAAGAATTTCACATCTTTGTATTTTAAAGTTCTGTGAATATATGAAATGAGCGTAAAGACGTTAAAAGAAATTTAATTAATTCCTTCAGAAAAAAAAGACCCGCACAAAAATTGAGATTCCAACTCATGATGTAGCGTGGCGATCATGCCCATTTACTGTGTTTCCTAACACGGTTCAACACCATCATACAAATGTCTACATACCCCTCGGGGACGTCTTGCATAGAAGATGGTAAAAGAACATCCATCAATACCTACACACATCAAAAAAACACAAATCATCAATAAATATCGGCAGCTTTTACCCTCTGCAAAAAGCCGAGAGTATCGAGGCATCTGGCGGAGAAGGAGGGGACCTGGCCTGATACTCGGGCTATCTGTACTCTTCCTTAATTACTCAAGCAATGATTTCTTAAGAGGTATTTCGAGTGATAGTGATTTTAATATCCAATAAAAAGACATCACTAGCTCTAGGGGTCACTGTGACGCTGTGAACCGGGAAGAGCAATGTCCTATCTCCCGCCCACCCCCCCCCCCCCAACTATAAAACACATGACACAATGTCCAAGTCTCTTATTGTACTGTAGTACCTTACTAGTTACCATTTATTGTTTGCCTGAGAACGTTGGGATAAAATCAGTACGATATTAATAATTCCTGTAAATTACCTTGTAAAGTATTGAGTCGCAAACACAAATAGCATCAGACACGACTTCAGTCTCCATTAACGGCAACAGGTGATCCGGCATTCCTTGCCAGAAATGAAGAAGAAAATTCTTGATCTGTGAAAAATAACCATTGTACTCCATGAAATGGGAATAGCTAATCATAGCAGTGAATAAAAACATAACAAGGATTGCGTGGCTGAATGGTCAGCTATAACTTCCTATATGTCCAGTTTATTACAACAGTACAAAAGGTCGATTTTACCGCTTCGAATTTAATCAAACGTCTTTGCAGCGATTTTAAAACTTTCAGTATAAAATGACGCTACTCAGGCTACAAATATAAATATGTCCTCCAAAAGTCATGTTATTGTCCTATTGACCATAATGGCCAGCATACCTCGTCAAAGTTAGTGTTGATAGCAGTATCTAATATACACTGACAGTGGGTTTTGTACATGATGATAAACGTATGAACCTGAAAGATAGAAACACATATCATCACATATAGATTAGCATCGAGTGGTTTCCTTAGAGTCGTTTTTGCATGAGTGGGAAACGGTACGGTTACGATACCGCTACGATGCGGCAGATAATTCGAATGTTTTCTTAGAAACTACGATTACGATACGAAACAGTGCTGTTTCCCACTCATATGAAAACGACTTTAACAAACAAGCGCAACTCGCGATCCAGCTTTGAATTTATTGTGCAAGTACTTTAGAATTGCACACCGTCTCGACGAAATCACACAAATAACTAAACAAGCTCAATTTCGGGAGAATACAAACGAGGCACAGGAAACCACGACTTATAAATAAAAAAAGAATAAATTCTTAAACGCTATCGCTTTCTTCCGCTTATCCATAGCATTGTAATAACATAATGGAGCATCACGTTCTATCTGTCATCTGATAATTGTGCAAAAATGAAACACGAAAACGTGAAAGAGCAAAGCGCTAACGATAGACCGAAATTTGATTGTCTTATGGATTGTGTCAGAAACTGATATTGAAACGTGCAGCGAAAGTACATTACTTTGGTGTTATTTCATCTGCGGTATATTCGATTTTTCGTGTTTTTTTTTTCATACGTTTTTTTTTCCATATGTTTGATTTGCAGAATCAGCGGACGTATAAAGTTTAAGAAGATACCATGTCATGTTTGATAAGTTTAACGCACCTTGTCTAATGGTATGTCGTCTGGTAGTTCCAGTAAAAACGCATTAGGAAAATCAGGTAGTAATGTTCCAGTCTTAGCACTGAGAGAGTATTTTCGCGATGCAAAATTACCCTACAAAATAAAGACATCCAAGTTAAATAAAAAACTGCACATCAGGTGGAAATTAGCGAAAGGTTGTATTCCAGTTTGCATTGGAGTGGTTCTCAAAAACCCGTGAAACAAATGAACTAAAAAAAAAGAAAAATCTATACACTTCAAATGAGAATAATATGATAAAGTGTATTTCACGGGTTGCAGTTGTAAACCACCCTAAACATGCTTATTTGATCTAGAGACATGTTAAGCCAAAGTAAAAAAAATAGTTGTGTTTTCTTGTCGTAGAAATCACATTTTGCTCAATTAAACCGGAATAAAATTCAAACCAGGGAGCAATTTTAGAATACCCCGTCACTTAACAATTCCAGTAGCGGCACTGTTTGAAAACGACGAATAATAACAATAGATTCTATTGTTATGGTAATAAGTGACGGGGTATTCTAAAGTTTAGCCCAAACGAGAATTAAATTTTGAAACAACATCAAGGCAACGTTTTTCATTCACTAATGTCAAAAAACACATCGTGCCTACCTCATTTTTGTTTTTCGAACCAGAAAACCTTCAATTAAAACGATAAATCGATTAATACAATTAACAAAATATAATGAAAAGATATCCGGTTCAGAGCAATGGTGTAAACAACAGGGGCCGGTGCACGAAGCCAACTCCGGATAAATCCCTAACCAGTGGATAAATTATATTAAAAGAAAATCTATAGGGTGGATAATTTTTATCCAGGAAATAACTTTATTCAAGCTTCGTGCAACCGGGCCCAGCTATATAACGCCGCGATGCATGATAGAGCATGTTAAAAACCAATGACGTGGTAGAAAGGTTTCAAATGCATAGCGGCATGGGGACGGGATTGGAATGTCAGCAAACGGCAGGTTTATTTTATTCATGATACGCGGAGAGTCTCCACTTTTTGCAAAATCAGCTGTGTAATGTATGTGTAGTGAGTGTGAAAGGAAATGTCCTTTATCAGTATGAACATTAGATAACCCTGAGACCATGAAAAGTCCGCCGTTTTGTCTTGCGATTGTTTTTTGTGTTACAGTAAAAAAAAAAAAAAAACATCCATAATTTTCAATATATAGCACTGACATTCACTCAACTCGGTTTTGAAAAATAATATAAGTTAATAAGTTAATAAGATTTTATATCCAAAAAATATTTCTTAACAAATCAAAAGTCATGAGATATGCGAATATATAACTTTTCTATTCGCTATATCAGCATTTCAACTGGACAACAATTTCAAGAATAGCTGTATGTTGAAATATCGCTTCAATGTATTTTATTAACATGTGCACATTTCTTGCTGTGTCGCATAAAAATACATCCTCGGGAACCCAGGGATTATAGAGCGAAGAACGAGTGGCAGATATAGTCCCTGGGTTCCCGAGGATGATAAAAATAGTGAAGTACAAATAACTGAATCAACTGAAAGGTCGAACGTTTCCTGAACGAAGTTGTCTAACATCGATCAGTGACCCCTTAATGTTTAAATGAGATGAAAACACAGTCAAACAAACAGCTATTAGAACGAGGAGTGGAGACCTTCACCTATGGGCGTGGTAATGTGGTGCGCACTTCATTGACACTACAAAGAATGGCAGGAAATAACCACGAATTCTCAAACAAGTATTGTAATAAACTTTATATTGATGGACATCCATTCAAGAGCGTTAACATATTTCTCAATTTCTATTCACAAGTTTTGGCATCGCTATGAATTAAAGTTTATATTTATCTTTAAATTCCAAACAAGCAGTAAAAAGACAAACAAAGTCAGCAAAAAACATCGGCATTGATGGACTTAACTAGTGAGTATCTTTGCTCTACTATTGTCTAAAAACGCAAATAAACCCGCTCACTCCGGAAACAGTCTTGTTCAATTGTATAAAACTATTCCAAGTATTTATGTCAAACAAAATGAAACAGGCCAGTTAAAATAAAAGACAGCTAAATATGAAGTTTCCGATTTTAGAAAAGCTAAAACCTTAATGTTTGCCAGCTGTTCTTGAAGATGCAAAGTTGCTATCTATTTGTACTCATTTGCATGTATATAGAATATATTTGTGCGTTAGTGAGTCAATAAATCCTGATTGCGCATTCTGTTGTTGAATCTGAAAATAGCGTCGAACAATGGCTGAGATTTGAAAAGTGCTAGCTTTAAGTGGCTTGTGTGTTTTTGATATAGCTTACCGAGTAAGGCCTTTCCCAGAATAAACTGAGTGATAATATGCTGACGATTCTTTAATTCCAATTCCATAATAATGATATCTAGCAAGAAATAAACACACATTAATTCAATGAGGTATAGCAGGGCTCTATCGCCGTGGGCGTAGAAAACTTTAGCCATGTAGAAAAGTTAATTAAAAGTTACAATAAGTTATTTGCATGATAAAAGAGGGTCAGATAAACAATGGAGTTTACTAACTTCGAATGTCCTCTAGTTCCTAGACGTCGTGTTGTAAGTTGTGGAAACTTTTGACGAATCGTCTGCAAGAAAAAACACGATATATTAAACAATTCATCAAAGAAAAGTTCCAGTAATATGTTTGTAATAAGTTAGTAGTGTTCGTGATGTTTGATTATGTATTGACATTTTTCTCAACAATGATGCTCTGAAATCGTAGGATAAGACTTGTGACAACACTACATAAATATCCATAGAAAAACCGCCAACATGCGGATTAACGCTTATGAACAAAATTACACTTTATTAACGTTGATTACTGTCAACAACCAGTACCATTTCATTACACAATTCTTTCAATTAAATAAACCCGAGTTCATTAATAATCTAGAAGGCGCAGTGCAATTTTTCAGTTAATGAACTCTGTCTCGCGATGACGGTGCAGAGCTTGTTGCCAAACCCTAGTCAGTAACAGACTCATCAATGCGCAAAATCGTCACGAGAGAGATCGCATTGCGCAAAATCGTTGGGAGAAACAAATCGCTGAAGGCGTTATTGTTCTATGTAGCAGCTGTTTTTGCGATATAAACTTTTATCCAAAGGCTTTGGATGAAGTAAAACTTAATTTTACTGTTCGCACAACAGATCATGCAACCGTTATGGTTTGCCGCTGTTTAGAAAAAAAAAGGGTTTACGCGACATTTCACCATCAAACACAGCGCATCTTTAATTAATTTTATACCTTGCCAAATGTGGCTGCACAGGCTGCTTCTATCTGGTGTTTTCGACAGAAATCCAAGTAATGAGCATACAAGATACAACGAGGCAAGCACACGCCCTCGCACATTACGTAGTTCTCCTCGAGCCTGAAAGACACAAAGATATATCGCATAGTGAGCGTACCCTCAACATTTTATTAGAAAAATCTACTTGGATATGGAGACAACTCAGCCTACTACACAAAAGCAGCATAACTAAAAAACTATATTTTAATAGTGTAAATATATTTTCCCTGTTTATACTTGGGTGCACTTGAGGTTAAAGGAAAATGAATGGTGGAAGAGGAAAAGAAAGAATGATGAATGAAAGAATAGAACAATGAGAAAAAAAAATAAATTTATAAATATATTTTCCCTGTTTATACTTGGGTGCACTTGAGGTTAAAGGAAAATAAATGGTGGAAGAGGAAAAGAAAGAATAATGAAAGAAAGAATAGAACAATGAGAAAAAAAGCATAAACGACAATCAAAAAGCATAAAACACAATAAAAGAAGTGAAAATCTAAAACAATGGGAAAAAATCGAAACTGAACAAGAAAGGCACAACAGGAAAACAAACCACACTTTATGTAGAAGAAAATTCCAGCTCAGTTCCCTCCACAGTTAACTGGTCCTTCGGACTGGAATACTTAAAACGTAGGCTCGATTCCCGCCAAAAGGCATAAGATATTTTCCCTTATTCTTTATTTAATAAATGATGAAATAATTAATCACTCGCTGTTTATAAGACGGCTGTTTTGATCAACCAAACCGCCGCCAAGATCGATGAAGTGTTTAAAACAAACAAACGTATTTTCGAAAACTACAAAACAACCTTTCATTTTAACATGTATTAACTTCTTTAATAGAAGCAAAAAAATAGAGTTAAAAGAACTAGTTCAAGCGATGTGATGGCAGTAAGGATTTATACAAAGGATTAGAAATAATCCATAACAATTCACCAGACATACTCAACCCAATTACCATAAACAAAAAAGATGCGTAAAAATGAGAAATTATTATTCCTAGGGGACATTCAACATCACGAAAAACTATGAACTATGCAGTTATTACTAATTACCCATTAAAACGCGAAATATCTAATGTTGATATCGATGAAACGGTCGTGTTGGTGATACCAAAGGTCGGAATTAAAGTGTGGAACAGTTTAGCGAATAATGATGGTTGATGACGTCAATACTTATAGTGCTGGAATTCAAGAAGACATCAAGTATTCGTATTACGTTAATAAAAATACATATGCAGTAAAAAGAGAAGTGCCTTCATTTTCTTTGAGGGGGTGAGTCGAGTAGTCAAATGTTGAGCACGATCTTGGACTCTATCCATATCACATCTTAATTTCAGCGTGAAGTCAGTTTCTTGAACCGTAAAACGAGATTAAGGGTCAAAAATCGTTGACAACAAACTTAAAGCGGTTTTGGTTATGTCATTGCATTTTGTCTTACTTTATATTTCAGAACTTGATTTTTGTAACTTTAACGTAGTTTGATTTTTCAATTGTCTTAAGAATTATCAGTGAGCGCCAGAAAACCATGGTCTCCATTTCAATTGTGCATGTTTTCATTTTGACCTGTTACGGGCCCAAATTTAACTAATATGAAGGCTGAAAAATATTCACTGCTATCGGGATTTCTTTGGCTTCCAGCTACTGCCAGCATAGTGAAGGGTCGCCCTTTATTTTTCTACGCAGACTAAAGGAATGAAAATCGGCTTAGCTGGAGGGATAGTGTTTTCAGTAAAAAAGGGATGGAAATACACATGGATCAAATTTCCTTTAATAAACATAAATTTCCATTCAGGACTATGAAGATAAAAGACATTTTATGTACGCATTTATTGTGGTAGCACTATGTACACATTACTAATGAATTATAAGAATAGTTATAACAAGTTAAATGAACACAACCAATTTGTAAAGGAAGTTCTCGAATTGCAAATCAAAGCATCGCAAACTTCAAAACAAACCAATGGCACAAAGAGCAACAGAGTATTACGTCACGGCCAGATATTTTCAATGAACTATTCAAAACTCTATTATAGCTTGTAGAAACATTGTCAAACATCTCAGAAATGAGACCTGATTTTGCGCAACATCAAATAGCAAGAAAAAAGATATCGGTATTTGAGACGTCATCGCGCTGTTCTAATAAACTATATGTTTGCAAAGGGGTTGGAAGGTGTCGTTCAAAGCTGTATATCTGACAGTCCTTCACTGGCTTTACTTTGCTGTGATAAAAATAGCAACAACACAACGGTGATTATAACAACAAAAACGAAGTGTGAAGCAAAAGACTAGCCGTCCTTAGACCTGCTTTTGAATAGAGAAAATGTTCAAATAAACTTATGAGTCGCTTTGCCGCGTTTCCGGACACTAGTTTTGACAATCAAAAAGATTAGAAAACTGATGTTTAAAAACGAAACTATGCAGCTTTGATTATTTACAGCATTTAGCATTTAGTCTTTCAGAAATCAATGAATATGCTCATTTGAATTTGGTGCCTTTAGCAACAGATGTTATGTAAAAACCTTTGCAAAAATAAGAATTATTCTTTTTATTGTTTTTATGTAATATCAAGAAACTTGTATTGAACTGACTCTGTAAACTTTATAGCCCTTTGATATCAATTCGATAGCCAATCAGCTGAGCATGGTGAATATAGATGCTAAAGATAATCTGTGTGGAGAAAAGCATGAATCACAAATATTATGAAGTTCGTTGACCTCTTGTATTGACTTTTAAAATCTTACCATTGAAGAGTTTGAGAAAGCTGTTCTTTTTTGGATTTGGATACAACTCCATTTATTGGTGAAAATCTTGTTTTTTCTTCTTTAATTTCGCGCTCATCTGCTAAAGATAATGCAAAATAAAATGATTAGATGCCAATCAGGCTTGTCAGCAGCATGTTTTAGTATGCTTTCTTTGTGGATATTACATATTTTTCGTCGTGTACTTGGCATAGTGAAGGCTTGATCGTCCAGGCCACACTTTGAACTGATAGCAATCGAACCATTGAATGGTCGATTTGTACCCGAGCGGAAAATGCCACAACAATGGGAAGGGTCAATCAATCGCAAACACAGCCTATTATTGCACATGCTATCGCAAAGTTTCTCTACAATACTTATTAGTAAATCGTAGATCTAATTGCTGACTAAATATACACCAAACCTCTATAAATTAGTTTGTCTTTCTCACTGAATTAACAGTTGTTGGAACTGTTGTATATATGTGTGTGTATTTTTTTAGAACTGGTCACCGTAATATAAATGAAACATACATCCTTTGGGAATAATTAGAATACAATAACAGAGAATAATTGTCCATCATTAAAAAATCATTAATTGAATTATCGTTGCATAAAAGCTACACCAGCTTTATACCAACACGAAACCAAAAATCCATAAGATAGCGGTTACTTTAGTTTTGTAACTCTAATAAAATATGTTGTTATTTTTGTGCAGGCCACACACACAGGACTCTTGACTAACCTGCGATATTATCCAGCTCTTGCTTTATCTTCTTACAAGAAATCCGCTTGGCCTTATTTCGACTAGTGTCATCTTTTCTCTTCAGTAGACCAACTTCTACCAACTTAGCTGATAGCAGCTCACAATTCCGTCTCCTCGTCCTAGTGCTGGGCATGTTATCTGTGCAAGAACGAACCCAAGCTAGTCAACTCAGGATATTAGGAAACGAACTTGTGTCAATTTAGTAGATCAACCGTGTTCATAAGCGTCACATTTGAATTTGATATGTAAAATAGCCAAACAAAAGCCTAGCTAGCCGAGGTGACAAGCTTAAGGACATTGAAATTAATTTGACGTAAATAAACGCATAGAAATCAAAGCACTACGTCATCTTATGTCTTGCAAAAACTTTTCACACGCACTTCCGATGAATTAAATAATTACAACTTTGATCAAAGTTATGCTGTAGTTGGCCAATCATGTCGCTACAGTATAATTGTCGACCGCCCTCTGTGATTAGAACAAAAGTATAGTTGTCATGGATACAAAGAGTGATCAAAACAACACGGTGGAGTTATTGTGATCTATTGTAGCGGTCACAGCAGGGAAGGATTATAAATAACAACAAATATCGGACGATTCATATATTGGACCACCAATACATTGTATGCAACTGGTTATGTTTTGACTGTCCAAAACAGCAAATGCGTTATCCTTATGCCCTGAAGAAAAGTCTGCTTCATTTCGGGAATTGTTACTATGTTTTGGGTTGTATCAATGTGTTGGTGTAATTGACCGCGGAAAACTTTGTATAGCCGGCTAACAACGAAATTGGCTTTGCAGGCTAGCAATTTTGCACTACCACGAAATATTTGCATTGTAACATTTACTTAAAAAATATATATATATACATGGTAAAGACGCTTATTTTCACTCAGTATCAGGAACCCAGAGCTGGGCATAAATTTGTTCCAACTAGCAGGGATATTCGTCGTTAGCTAGTTCCAAACTAGGTCTGTCAGCAGGGAACACACACCACAGATATTTTAACAAATCGTGCTGACATAATTATAAGTATTTCTTTAGTGCGATGTCCAAAGACTTTTACCGACTAATTGAAATGCTGATGAGATCGCATTTTTTACAATGCATTTCAACCACAGGAAACCCAAGCTCATTAATATCGTTGAAATGACTCACAGACGAAAGTCAACATAGGTAGCTTTTGAACCACAGTTTCAGCTATTCAATAATTCATACATTATATTGTTGACATTACTGGCTGCGCTGCAGACGATCGTGGGACACGTGAACGAGATGGCCAAAGGTTGATTTTTTTATAGGTTTTATTTTATATTTTTTTGTAACTTCCACAGTGGGGTTCTTAATACAATTTCGTGAGAAATCTTGCTCAATCGTGGTGCTCATTCAGTTTCCATTTCCCTATGAAAGCATCTACTAAAAAGGCCCTCAGGTTTTGCCGCAGCACTAGTGCCGCATTTATTATAAAAATCGGTCTTGGAGCGCTGTAGCCCCAGACTTACAAATTTTCACAACTAAAAATACGAAAATCATGAGTTTCAGTGCTATGAATAGATGGGCTATCTTCGTTTTCAATTCCTACGAAAAATTGAGGATTTCGCAAATCTCATATTTTAAACCCTAAAAGAGGCCAAATCGCTGATTTTTATCCATAAAAGATACGACGGGCATTCCCGGTCGTTTACCCCCAGAGTTAACCCCCCTCCCCCCACCGGGAAGAAATAACCTTGTCAAAATGTCATGAAATTTTAGTATAGGTTGTATAGTGCAATTAGCACTCTTTTTCAATTTGTTAACAATTTTCCTTTGTATATCTATATAACATTTTGCAACAAAACAGACTCAAAAGGTACCTTTTCCACATGATTTCCTTTGGGCGCCCTGTATCAAGCAAAACTGAGAGAAAGTTACTGGAAAGTAGTCCAAAAAAATTATTTCCGTTCTCGATCCAGTCTCTCAGCTTCGCAATGCATGGGGAGCGTCAATTAATCGCAAACACAGCCTATTATTGCACATGCTATCGCAAAGTTTCTCTACAATACTTATTAGTAAATCGTAGATCTAATTGCTGACTAAATATACACCAAACTTCTATAAATTAGTTTGTCTTTCTCATGAATTAACAGTTCAGGTTGGAACTGTTGTGTGTGTGTGGATTTTTTTCAGAACTGGTCACCGTAATATAAATGTAACATACATCCTTTGGGAATAATTAGAATACAACAACAGAGAATAATTGTCCATCATTAAAAAATCATTAATTGAATTATCGTTGCATAAAAGCCAGTCTCTCAGCTTCGCATCCACAGGAAACCCAAATGGCACAAAAACGCCACAGGAAAACCTATTAAAGACAGAATTAGACTGTGGAGATTGGTAGTGTCAGTTGTCAGTTACATTTTATAACGTAAGTCAGATGTCAGCAACACTGTAGGACATTTGTCAGTTGTCAGCAAACCCCATCACGACCTTCCAATAATTGTGCGTAATTATTAATAGTATGCGTTGCATGCCGTAAGTCTCAGTATACGAGAGAAAGATCATGGGGCGAAAGAATGACCTCATTACCTGATTAATCAATGATGATGCAGTCTGTTGGGATCACACAACTCAATAGTGCAAACTGAATGCATTTGTTCATCTGGAAACTGAAATAAAACCGGCCATATTCAGCACTGACTGTCATGAAATAATAACAAATTAAAGAATAATAGAAAACAAAACATGAACGGACATTTGACTTATGTGCAGAGGGAATGCGAGGGAGTGATTTGACCCATTCAATTTTTACAACCTACGAATACATGAGCGAGAGTTTTTATATGTAATATATACAATATGATCGGCCGATCTGTATGGAATATACATTGTCGAGCCGAAGGCGATAAATCATATATCTCAAAAACGGAAAATCATTATTTTATCGATTTAATTGCATGCACCTTTTTGTTGATCAATATGCGAGAAAAAGAAACAACACAGAAAGGCCGTAACCTGTCATAGTGATGCAGGTAGCTACCATGTATCAAAATACAGAGGAAACCCAAAGGGAGTTGTTTGCGCAGTAGGTTAAGAGGGGGTTGTTATTGTTAAAGTCCAGTTCCTTTGTTGCTAATGTTCCGTAAACGAGAGTGTTTCATACCCTAGGTCTGGTAGATCGCATGGTCTATCAGACTTCATAGATAACCTTGAAGTTTGTATATAAATCGAGAAGAACATTGATGCCCGGGGGGTGGGGGGGGGGACTCCGGAGGTCGTCGTACTTTTAGGGGTAAAATCAGCGATTTGGTCTCTTTTAGTGTTTAAAATATGAGATTTGCCAAATCCTACTTCTTAGTATCTTTTAGGTGTTGAATAGCAATAAAAAGTATGTTTTTGGTATCTTTCAGAGCTGAAAATTTTGTGAAGCCACGCCCTTTTGAAAAACGGCCGGTATCTTTTAGGGATATTATTGAAAAATTCCGACGAGCATCCCAGATCGTTTATCTCCGGATTCCTCCCCTCCCCCCTGCCCCCCCCCCCCGGGCATTGACGTCATTTTCGACGATCCCTCTGGGGGTATCCCCTGAAAGAAAAATTTCGTCTCAATGTTATAACTAATTATTTTTATACTCGATTGTTTTGACTTCAGTCGTAGCTTAATTTAGAAGCAGCACTCACTTTGTGTTATATCACGAGTTACTTTATTTCCAATTATGACCGAACAACATAAGGTTATCACAAAATAGATAAGCAGCTCTTGAATAACATCATGAATGGCCTCTCAACAGCCGCTTGTCTTCAGGAAATACCCATTTACTAACACCTTAAGCTTTTATCAACAACTTAAACAATTAACACTGAACCACTGAGGATTCCAAGTCTTATTTCAGTATTTTCTATATTTTGAGGTCTTTTTTCCTTTGTCGTAAATCCTTTTCTGCATTGTTTCAGGCGGCAGTAGGTCTAAACTATAGCCAAGTAAAATAAACACCCTTATCGAACTGTAGGTTACTTTTAGTGTCGTTAGCTATATGTATACAAATCCACAGTTAATGGATTATATGACTGTAATACGACTGTAGTGCTTTTATTCTTTGGGTGTCACTGATGGTCATGTGCGCTCGTTGCAATAAAAGTGATGAAACGATTTATTAACATCCCAAACATCGACTTGATATTGTAAATCATTTCACCGCAAGTAAGGGAACCCTGGAAGGCCTTCCGGGTTCTATGGGCTGAGATTCCAGATTTGCAACTTTCGATACTGGATTCAAGTGAGGGATTCCGAAATTATTGGGTGAATCTGCTTCAATAATAGTGTATGGTTTCCGTGCATTGAATTAAATCAGTACAAATAGCCAAAAAGGCAAATGATGTAATTTTTTTTTAAAAAAATAAGCAAAATATCAAACTTAAAGTAGAATAACCGATTCGCACCAGGGTATATCTGAGCTGATTGTGCAATATCTTGTAGGCTAGGTGGTATCAAATAGGTAAAAACTTTAGGCGATAGTTCGCATACATTTTCTCACTAAAACAAAATACGGAATGTACTACAATAAATAGAATTACACTCTTCAGTGAACGATCCTTTAATGCTTATATCAACCAAAACGCGTATCTGTCATATTGATAAAGGGCTTATGTTTATTTAGCTATTCTACAGATATGGCTTAATGCCGGAGAGTGATTGGATCTTATGACAAAGTAAACCTTTTTTCTAGATTGTCAGCACAACCGCAGAGACCGAACCTTTTGACGTAATACTAAAGTTGCTTCATATGATTTAAAAAATAGCAAACTAAGTAGAATAAATTGTTGACTTGTCTCTAAATCCTTTGTAATTCTTATGTATGTAATTTAGTCTGAGCGAATACTGATAGCATCTCCTCGATCATTGAATTACTTTTTGATAGATAGTTAATATTTGCTGTTCGAGCAATAACCCGATTAGACTAATCAGACTTTAATCACATTTGACAATGTTTTCGCAGGTGATCTATCGTGGGAAACTCGTTGTTTTATCAAGAGAACTCTACACATCAGCACATTTTTCATATAATTCTAGAGAATAAGTAACTGAAGAAAGCAAAAGATGAGAGAAAGAACCGTTGGTCTTGTTCTTTTTTCAATCTTTTCTTAGAACCAAAAACTGTTGAGTTGATTTATTTTAGTACGATCGTTAATTAGGTCGTACTCAATTCAATGAATATATTCCTAAAATAGGTTCTTTGTTCGAAGAATATATTGATTAAAAAGTTAGAAGAAATAAGCTATAAGTTATTTGCGTTCTACATGCTGTTATGTTGATTGCAAGAGCATAAGATCAGTTCAATTAAGTTCTTTAAAAAAAAACGTTTGTCCAAATGCACGTAGTTTCTCTGCACAAATATGTACAATAGAGTGCAAACGATAAATCCGTGAAAGATAAGTAATATACAAGCACAGATTTTAATAATATAGAAGAACAATTTTATGTGAATTGTTCAGAATGCAAACACTAATTGTGTGCAACAGTTGTCACTATTTAGTAGTAAATAGCACTAATTAAACAAAAGAAAACAATAAAATTAGCATAAAATAGCGCTATTTAGTGGTATTTATGTTGCACACTTTTAGTGCGTGCACTCTATTGGCACTATAACATGTTTTTAGTGGTTAGGGATTTACTATTTGAACTCTACTCTGTTTAACTTTTTCGAAAGCAGATGGGGAATAATTAAAGCAAAACGAGACGTTATGATGTAACTTCAAAATCATAATCAATAGACCTTGCCCGTATTTGCTTGACTGGCCACAAAACAATAAAATCACACTGAGGCTCGAGTGTATAAATCCATGCATTCTCTGTATTTCATACACTCCAGCCTCATTGTGAATCTATTGTTTTGTGGCCAGTAAAACGAATGAGGAGAGGGTCTATATATTACTTCCAATATGGCCAGTCGACGTAGGTGACTGAGCTATCGATCAATCAAATATATTGACGCAGGTACGGACCATATATTATCAAACGCGTTTTGAACTATACATTACAACATAAAGACTGCAAGTATAAAACACGTGTTACAGCTGTATGTGTTTGGTGTACGCTACTCGCCTATCTAGACCGCAATCAACTACATCAACACTGAAGAGAATTTAGGACCTACATGTATGATCCTCAGAAGAACCTCTTTGAAATTCTAATCAAACTAAGCTAAACATCAGTATTACTTATGGAACGTTAAGATTTATGATTTGTATCAGTGCAAGCTGAAAAAGTGCATAATATATGTGCTCGAACCTCTCTGGAATCTTGAAGGATTTCCTTTGCTCGTGAATGAGTTAGTTTAGATTCTTTTACTTTTAATGAAAATTCGCACAACCAAGTTAAAGTGCATTACTGGGTTAAGACAAAATTGATTATGAGTTTTATAGCGGATAAAACCTACGGTTTGTCTGTTCTCCAACATCGATGTTAGCTCCTTGATCCTGTTGGATGCAAAAATTAGCACCGCCTTCTGTGGTACTTTTTCGCTAAGGAGCAGTACTTTTCTGAGGTTTTCAAATCCTTTTTTTATTCTCTGTACTCTTAGTCTTTCTGCGACGCACGCTTTTTTCTTGTCCCGCATACTGCAACTGTCGGACGGTGGAATTCTCTTTAGTGCAGATGGCCTTGGTTTATGGTTAAATAGTTGATTTATCTGATAGGCAAACATGTTTAGACGGCGGTTTGTTTTAACGTGTATTTTAAGGCGTTCCTGATATCTAATACCTCTAGTTCAATCTACAGTAAATAAACTGACGATATGTGTTACTATTAAACTAGGCCAGTATGCTGACAGGCTTATAGTGTAGAAATACACGAAAAAGATATATAATCTTATATACGGATATATTAATGAGTAAGGGGAACGCGATTGAGAGGGACGGAGAGTGCACGAGTGAGTGCAAGAGGAGAAAGAAAGAAAGAAGACAAAGAATGTATACGTGCACACTACGATTTGACAAAATAAATCGACATTATCACTTGCTTTTGTTTAGTTTGGTACAAAAAAAATTAAAGTTCGATTAAAGGTGACTAATGTTAGATTTACGTATTAACCTTGTCTTCACGTCGAGTGGTTGGCGGTTAGGATTGTCTCGTTCTTCCTACTTGCTAAACGTTGACTGAGTTATGATTATTTCTAAATCATCATACGACTCCATTACATCGGTACTTTTCTTGAATGGCACTATCTACATGCACGTTACACTAGTCACTGAAAAGACCAACTCGTTATGAAGTCCATTATATTCAAAATACATTTTGTATTGAAGGAATAAAAGACGCGCGCGCGTGCTTTATCCAGAAATAAAGCACGCGGGAATAGGCAGAACACGAGAAAAGTGCTAGAGAAACACGACAAAACATTTCGAAAATGAAAGAAAATGGGCGCGCGTGATACATCAGTGAACAAATTAAAAAAACACGTGTTCGGTCTTCCAATAAAAAATACCTTTGACACAATAGACTAACGTAAAGCCCGGGCAGGGATTTGATAAGCGGTCCAGGGAAACGCTGGGTTGATGTAAGGAATTGAATTACTTATTACTGTATTCAATGGCATTTTATAATTAGTATGCAAGGGAAACATAGATGTATTGCCCTCAAACCAGGGTAACATGTATATTGCATACTAATATCAAATGCCATTGAATACCGTAATGAGCAATTCAATTTGTTTGTATCTTTGTGTCTTTAATATTGCAAAGTTGTTTTTAGTATATTTAGCAGTTCAAGTCTTAGTATTTAGTGCCTTTACGGTAGCTTTACGCATAAATAATAAATTTATTTATTTATTACCTTTGTTTTGATTCCAATTTTTATAAATTGGTTCAATTGCTCTCAGGCTTACCACAAATCGGCGGAAATATCGCAGCTAAATTGCTAAAAAACGCCGGCCGTTCACACGCGCAATTTTTTGTTGCCGCAAAAATCGCCAAAAAAATCGCCCGTGTGAACGGGCCTTAAGGTAGTACCGGATCTTCAGAAATCGTCAATGATTTTTTTTTTAATTCTGTCATTTATAGATTATTCTTGGGGCATTCCAACACTGGAAAAAAATTATGTGGTCACCGTATTGGTTTTCGAGGTATAAGACGTCAAAAAGTGCGTTTCAAAGTTAATTTTGTGTGAAAAGTCCGCAAATGGCCAAATTTTGCCTTTAACGTACGGTTTCAATTTAGCTGCGCAAGAAATTTTATTCATTGGTCGGTTTGTACATTGACCGTAAAGGCGCATGCGCAGCCGGAAGTCCAAGATATCTTGGCCGTTTCAGTGGATTATGCCAGAGTCCTTGTTTCGAGCCGCTGGCCGAAGTAACGAGGACTCAGGGTACGAGATTGGATCCACATGCGCGCGCTGAATGCGCAGTAGCAATATTTTAGCCCTTTTTTATTTTTTCCCGACATTTTTTTTTTATGCAAAGACGCGAAAAAAATTTCCCCAGGGACCCCCCTACAGGCTGGTTTTGTATTTTTCTGAGGAAAATCGCAGCAAAATCGCCGTGAAATTTGAAAACAGCTGCGATATCGCAGCGACGCGTATTTTGAAAATCGCCGCAAAAATCGCCCGTGTGAACGGGCCTTTAGAAGTAAGAAGTGTAAAATCTCTGTTTTAGTTTGTTCTTTATCTTTCAGTGCTAACTGAAAAGTTACGTTTCTTGCACGGTTCACGAAAAATTACTTTTGATTGTAAGTTAGGTCTCAGGTCTCTCCATAGGATCGCGGTATCACTTTTTAACTCGTGGAAATTTGCGAAGCAAATTCCACGAGTTTTTCGATTGATATGGGCTTCGACATCGGCAAGTACTTCATGTATACCGATCACAAAAAATATGCATAGAAATAACTGTACAAAAGGAAATATTAAAAGAGGAGAAAACGAATGATATCATGCACAAATAAAGTAAATAAGTAAAGTTTATAAAATGAATGACTTCTTAACAACAACTTCGAATAACAATATGATATATATGTGTGGACATTATAATCAGGGACTACACAAAGTACTTGGCTAAATTTGTCATGCTTCGATACATTCCTGTGTAAACTTCCGGTAAACCGCTGACTCAAGTCAACATGTGGCTCAAAGCTCAACAGAACTTTTTTATTCGTTGAACTGATTACTTTCTTCTTTCTTTCTACTTTACTGTTCCGTGAAATTGGTATCAATGATCATCGAAATACGTGTGCTTGAACAAGACTGAACGCATTTATTGGAATATTATGGCGAAGTTTAGCGATGTTATCAACTTATCGTACCGAGGGGAAAACGAGCTTGTTCACTCTTGCTATGAGCAGTCTTCAAAATGGATCGATTACAAAAGTACATGGCTCGAAATGAAAGAACAATGACAAAAACAAAAGTAGAAAGAAGATAAACAACTTTTCAGCAATTCTTTGGACGTCAACTTTCCAGGTAAGAAATATGTGCATACACAATAGAACCTTGATGATCAAAATAGTTTGAAAGTAACTATGGGAAACTTTAATGTCAATATATTAATGAGAACTCTTCTGATAAAAAGAAATTGCAGGAATACATGGTCACTACAAAGAAATATACACAGATAGATCATATCTATATGCACAAATATTTCACAGCAGGCTATTGTACTGGTATATTAGTGATCACAAACCAATATTCATTCAACTTAAATAAATATATCACATACGTGTGTGCGGGGGAGAGGGAGGAGGGTGTTGGAATTATTAAAGTTTATCTTTCATGAACACTTCACATCATTATCCATTGTATAGTTTCTATTAAATGATTTTTTTAGTGATATCTTATTATTTGCAATCATAGAAATATGCACACATTACAGTTATCATATTATATAATATCTTTTTAATTATTTTAATTCTCATTATTTTTTTCTAGATCAGAAAACTATACATATACATGGCCACTGCTTCATGCATGCAACAGCAACTGCACAGAGGATTGAAATGGTATATGCCATCAACACCTATGACAACTTGACATTTACAAACAAATACATTACTGAAAAATTGCAACAAAAATGGTCACTGCCCAAACTCCACATAGACCAGTCTATAATTTCTACAAACGAACATCGGCTTACTCCACAAGGAACAATATGCAATAATATTTGCTACAAATGAATAGCAACTACACAAGTAACAATCTGCAATAATATTTTTCCTTCAAATGCACATGAATTGTGGGAAGAACATTCTGTGAAATGTTTATATTCTCCAGATGAATATCATGGAGTTCTACAAGCACCAGTAACACTAACATAACCTATGTTTTGAGGTGCATTCCAATAATATTTGAAATCTTATGAATTCCAGCAGCATGTTACTACAACAGTCATCTTCATTTGAATGCAACATATGTACGTTAGCTAGGACAGCATATGCAAACCAAATACCTAGCATATTACCAGTACTGTATAGTCATATAGTCAACCAATTGAGTATAATTGAATATTGACATGGACTTCTATGTCATTTTAACATATTACTATTGCTTAATTCCACATTAAGAAATATTGATATATGCAGTATACCAGGAAAATTATTTATCAATGAAGAAAACTTGATGACATTTTCACTGCTGTTGCATATGTACATGTATATAATACTTTACCAAAAGTGAATATATTTATTTATAATATGGTAAAAGTTAAAATTGTTTTTATCATGTGACATACAAATTAAACCATGCTTAGTGCCTGTCAAAATAAAAGCTTGCAGTCTCTGAAATGCAATTATTAAGAAAATAGCCTAAGTTGGTGCAGTTAACAATTTTGATGTAGGTGGGGGGAGGGGGGGGGGGACAAGCACTTCTCAGTTCATTTTCTGTGAAGGAGCCTCTGTGGCTTGCTGATAAATCAATTATGTTTAGTAATTGATAGAGCTATAATATCAATCAAAACATTGCCTATTGTTTTAATACTAGACTATGCTGACATTCCTGTAACTAATATGTCAAATGCAGAATATCATCATCTCTTGTTTCGACAAAATTCAATTTCCACGAGTTGTGTTGCAATTGCTAACTTGATTTTTAAATGCTGTCATTTACTCCATATTTGAACTACAACAATGATATACACACCATAATTGTAGTTTTTTTTTAAGATAAATACATTTATTCTCTTTAGTCAGAACGATGACCTCAACGTCCAGTTTTTTACCTTTTCTTTTGTTTTCGTTGTTTTGTTCTCTTCATTCACATGCATAACCTCAACTGTTCAATTTTTTAACTATTGACTTACCACAGGAGAAAAAATCGAGACGAAAAGCAATCACATTTCCTTTGAACCTCTTCGAACCTAGGAGGGAATTTGGTTTCTAACGTGTTTGAGGGCTGAACTGCCTTCTCTGATTATAAGTGGCTTATCACAAACTGTGTGTATCTGTTATTAATTGGAGGCCAGAAGACCGCTGAAGGCTAGAAAGGTGTAACCAATGTACCCTTAGATTGTTGGACATGCATATAATGAAGTGCACGAGGGATCAAATGCACAGGAGGAACTAGCAAACAGTTGTCTTCGGATATTTTTTGAACGAAGAAGTCGACCCACATGTGTTCCAGGATACCAGAATCGTGAGAAGAATCTGCACAGTTATGCGTTGTAAGAGGTGGCAAAACAGTCTACATTGTCAAAAAGTATCGATTATGTGGAAAAACGCTTTAGTAATTTGGCAATCATCTATGTCTAGGATTCTGCTCACAGCATCTGCTTGTTGTTTTTTTTGTACGAGGGATCCATTTGATTTCTTATTTAATGTATTGTTGGTAGAACAAAAACTAAATATTTTTATAGCAAGAAGGTGCAAATCACACTTCATGCTACCCACTTCGACTATTTTAGCGTGTTCCTATCACGTTCATTATTGTCCCAAAGTTTATGACACATGTGATCATTATCCAAGGAAATAACAGCCCCTGCTCCCATGCTACTTGCATCGATCAGAATAAGCGAAACAGTGGGGTTTGTTGACCAAGATATAGTTTTTACATTTAACAAAGTTCATATTACGTTAATCTCCTCCATAGAGTATTGATCAAGCTGCAAGGGAGAGTCCCAATGATCAGATGAAACAATGGACATAACAAAGTACCTGGCTGGGCTGTGGATATTATCTGTCCCGTCAGAGATGCAAGCTCTCTTGCTGTGACGTTAAAACTATGCTCTATAAAACGATCAATTGTAGTAGTAGAGAGGGGCGGAATCTGACTCATAGCCCTATTTCATCCAGCAATTCGTTGGGTGAAAAAAGCTTCATTTTGACCTAAATCAGAATTTGAGCTAGAAGTGATTTTGCCTAGGAAAAAATTAATATGCAGCCCCTCTCTACTACTAGGGGAGGGGAGGGGAGGGGAGGTGATGACGTCATAGGAAAAAAAATCAGGGATGGATTTCTGACTCAGTTGGCAAAATCAGCAGGGGAGGGGTGGTCTATTGACTCAGCTGGCAAAATCAATAGGGGAGGGGTGGTCATGGGAAAATCAATATGCTGCAGTTTCCCTGAATTCAAGTTTTGTTTGTTCACAAATTTTTTTCCAAGTTGCATCATTTTTCTTTATTACAAAATTGCTTTTTAAATAAATAAAATCTAATATTTCACGGTCTTCCTGTGGAAGGATTAGATCCCAGATTTTATAAATGAAATAGGGATAATATGTCTTTTTATGTTTTATATTTTTTAACACATTTAGAAATATCATTTCACTTTTATAAAGAAGATTTCCATCCACGGTTGGAAGATTTTTTTCTGTAGCCATAGACCAGATTGCGCTGGTAAATTTATTTAATTCTGTTCTGTGAATTTTCTTCAAGGATTTTCTTATGGAAAATATTTGTTGTTTAATATTTGAATCGGGCAGATCATCTCTGCATTTTTTTATAACACTTTGGGGAATATATGTAGATCGACCTAGGATTAAATAAATCCAATTTCTAAAATGTTTGGAGGGGTTGAAGTTAGATGGTCTGACAGATCTGCCTTCTTGTTTGAATAAGTTCTCTTGGTCTAAAATTAAGGTTGGGCAAATATCAAATATTTTTCCACATTCTTGACAATAATAAAAATATTTTTCAGAGTCTAAGATTTTAGTTTCACAACTGCAGAGTTCGTCCATTATATAAATCTAAATATCTACCTAAATAGATACCAAGCCACTCCAGCAATGATAATTATTATAGCTGCTTTATTGTTTTCATGTTTTTCAGGATATTTTGTTTTATGTTTTTCAGGAATAGGAGATTTTTCTTCTTTTGGAATTAGATGTTTTTTAGGAGATTTTGGTTTTTCTTCTTTTGGAATTAGATGTTTTTTTGTTGGACCTAAATTATGTTTAACAGCGGGAATTATTTCTCCGTTTATATCATTTATTCCAAGTTTCATATCTGTAGTTGCTTTGTGAAGTTTGTTATTATAACCAACCACTGAGTGAGTGTTGATTAAGAGCTTTGAAGGTAAAAGCCAACAACCAACTGCAATGGCAAGATCTAATTTTTGTCTTGCTTGTTGAAGAGCAAACTGGTATCTTTGGATAGATTTTGAAATATCATTTTCAATGACAGAGCTTTCAAAGAGTTTAAGAAATACTTTTTGTGTTTCTTGAGCACTTCCACTTTCTCCAAGGATGCTACTTCTTGTTTGCGCTTGTGAACCAAGTATACAGTAAACATAAGATTCAATAGATTGATTTAAACGTGAAAGCCCAGCTTTTGTCAATCCTTTAGAAGTGCTAAGGGAGAAATATTTATAGGGGTGATTTTCAGCTGGCATTATATATTCCAGTTGATGATCGCCATAAGAGCCACCTTCATCTTTAAAAAAGAAATATCCATCGGGCCATTTATTTGTTTCTTTTCCATGTATAGTTTCATTATATTCTGCGGGGACAGAATAGATTTTATCAAATATTTTTTTATAAATTCTTCCAAGTCCATGATTTTCATCATTCTTATATCTGAAATCTGTATTTGTTGATATTTTAAATTCACTGCATATTTCTTGATAAGCCCTTTTATTATAGTTATTATTAAATAAAGAAATGTAGGGATCGTCTGGCAATGGACATTTCATTTCTGCTAATATTCTTCTGATTGTAAATAGGATATGAAATCTCAGAACTGAATTGACTATTGGTTCATATTTCATCTCCACGCCAATTCCGCAGCCAGAGGTGGCACACCAAATTGCAAAAGATAGTTGTTGGTGCCAAAATGTCATATCTGGTCCTTTAAGCCATTTATGAGCATCTTTTGCAGTTGTATATTTCAAAGTTGTTGCCCATATATTTCTTGGAAATGCTCGGAATTTTTCTTTTGGAGTAATGTAAATATCAATGGACGATAATGATATTTCTTTAGGAGAACTATTAAAAATAGGATAAGTTGTATTTGACAACATTAATTCTTTGGGAAAGTTTCCTTTAGTTAATTCATTTACTTCTTCTGTAGCTTTTTCAAAAGCTTGTTTGTCGTTTGTGTATAAAAAATCATTTATATTTTCAGGTTTATAAGTATGTCCATTCCATGAAGGAAAGTGATATAATGTTTTCTTTAGAGTTCCATCTTTATTGAAAGGATTATAATTACCATCATTAAATAGAAATTCAACATCTCCGTTTTTATTTTCGCCAAATCTAAATCGCGAGTAGTTTGGGTATTTCCTTTTAAAATCTGTCCACTTCATTCTATATATCTATTATATCTTAATTTGTAAATATGGCCGTCATAGGGAGTTTTATCAAAAGAGAAAGTTAATTCTTTTTCACTCCGGCGGATAGCTGTTGTAGAAGTTCTTTTTTTATTTCCTCTCTCAGCTTTTCTATGTTGACTTGGGGTTCTTCTTTTTTTTCTCTAGATCTTATTTCATTTTTCAGAGCTTCATATTTATCCAACTCTGTCATAATCAGTGTAAATTCATTTTCATCAATAGAATTATCACGGAGTGCTTTTGAAACAAGATCAGCTATGCTATTGTGTTTTGACTTAATGAGTTGAATTGTTTTCTCGTGCTTTGATACTTTTTTTGTTAATCTTTTTGTTACCATTCCGAAAGTTGCGGAAAACAAACCAAGAATACCACCAACGGCTGATAAGGGAATGCCAACAATAATTCCTGGTCCTGTAAGTGAAGTGCCAATTCCAGATGCAGTTAGTACAGCTGATAATCCACCGCTGATTACTGCAGTTCCATGTATTAAGGATCGGACTCTTGCATATTTTTTTCTAACTTTTTCATAATGTTTAAGTTCGTCATCAAGTTGTGAAAGAACTATATTTACTTTATTCAGACGAAAGTTTTCTCCAGAAGGTAAAGTTGGATATATTGAGTCGGTCATTATATAAAATAAAAAATTAATTTTGTTGCGTGAAATTAACCATTAAACTACATTCATTACCTTTTTCTGTTCCCTTGGATTGCTTTATGGAAATATTGAAAATACGAATTTTTTCATAGTTTGATATTTTTGAAAGTTTGAATTTTTTGTTTAAAGGAAAAATATGAGCAATTCTACTGCTATCATTATTATAAAGTTTATATCTAGGATAATTTTTCAAATCAACAGAAAACATTGGATGGGTTTTAGGGTTTGTTGCATCATCACTTGTAGTGTATTGAAGTGCGAAAGCAAGACCATCATTATTATTAAATCCGCCACCATCATTGTCTGAAGTTAAAATATGAATGTTGACTTCAGAGGTTTCATTTGGATATACAAGCATACTACATGATACAGTATCACCAATTGTATAGCTTTTTGGATATCTCACTGATGATTTTTTTATATTCTCATAAAACCAATCTCGCCAAATATCCACTCTATTTAAAATTTTTTCTGTTATTTGTTTACTATTCAGTTCTTCAGCTATCATTCTATATCTTGAGTATAATTAACTATAACGCTTATCTCATTACCTTTATTTTTACCTTTACTTTGTCTAATACAAATATAAAAAACCCTGATATTTTTATAATTTGTTATATTTGAAAGTGGCCAACTAAGGTTTATAGGAAAAACATATTTTACACCCTGACCATCAATAATCTTATATTTTGTACAAGTTGATAGATCAACTGAAAACATAATATGAATTGTACTGTCATTACTTGTTGTTGTTGAATATTGAATTGCAAAATCTACAGTATCATCTGAAGTTAATCTACTGGTGCGGCGGCTATGCCCATCATCATCAGAAGTTAAAGTTTTTATTAAAATGCTAGAGGTTTCATTTGGAATGGTATATATACAACTAGGGCCGCTGATAATTTCTGGAGGTCTTACATATGGTGAATTAGGAATAGCTTTATAATACCAATCTCTATAAATATTTATTCTTTTTATATTTTTCTCTATTATTTGCTCACTGGTAAGATCTTCAGCTATCATTATATTAAATCAAGTTCAAGAACAATGCTAGAAAAGTTTATATCTTTTTTATCTGCATCTTTGACTTTAAAAGTAAGACTTCCAATGGCAGATGTTGTTGACAATGGTATAGATATTTTTGGTTTGGTGTCATAGGAAATTTGATTGGCTACTCTGCGGCAGATAGCTGCAAATAAAGTATCTCTTTTGCCGTTGTATAATCGTTTTTCAGAATCTATTTTATCGCAATAAATGTAGATTTCTGAGGGGATTGTTGAAGAAGGAAAATTAATTACAGCCCCAAGCAGAGATATTTTTCCCACCGCCGGTGGTTGATCAAGATAGATTGTAAAATTATTTGTTGTTAATTTTACTGTTAATTGCATATATAGTTTATTTTTTCATTTTTTCAATCATGAAGGCCACAACGGCAACAATCAATAGCCAAGCATGTTCAGCAACAAAGGAAACAACTCTTCCCGCGGTTTTAAAAATGAAACTGGCTATTGCGCCAATCATGCCCGGCAGCATTTCACCCAGTTTTTTACCCAGAGTTTTAAGTCCATTGCCAACGCCTTTGGCTACTGATGAAAGTCCTGATTTTAATTGACTGACGAGAACGCCTATTGTTATAGCAACTGCGGTTGCAACTGAAGCTACTGTGAAACCATATTTTTTAAAAACTTTTTTTATTTTATCTTTTAAAGTTAATCCAAGTTCATCCTCTACTTGATCTCTTTGTGCGCTTAGTTCAGCTATTCTTTCTTCTAATCTAATTGTCTCTTGTTGTGCAGCTTCTATTTCTTCTTCAGGTCGGTTGGGATCATTTATAATTTCTCTTTGTAGATTTACTTGTCGTTCTAAATCTTCTATTGCCTGATCCATTTGTTGAATTTGTTCATTTTTTTGTCTCATTTCCATTTCTAAAATATTTTGATTCTCTTCAGCTATTTTTAACCTATTTTGAAGTTTGGATTTTTCTTCTGTTAAAGATTGCATTCTTGCTCTCATATCTGCCTTTTCACTGTTATGACTAATTGCTAGACGTTGAGTTTCATTAAGAAATTCATTTTCAATTTCACTTATTCTATTTTTATAATATTGAACTTCTTCATCACTAAATTCTTTTTGTGATGTTAAATTTGTTTCTCCTAAGGCGTTTATAATTGACTTTGGAAGCGACATATTTATTTTTTAATTAATAAAAAATGGTTTCCATGTTGAGTTGCTTTTTTTTAATTTAACTTGAATTTGGCCATTTTCATCTACCCTAGCGAAAAATTTTGATGTATCAGCATTGGGATATTTCCTTTTTATAGTTGATACGGCTTTTTTAACTTGTTGCTCAGATTTAAGTTGTTTAAGTTCTAAGTTAACTCGTTTTAAATATTTTGGTCTACTTTCACCTTCCCGCTGAACAAATCTACTTACTCCTCTTCTACCAAGAGTTAAACCATTATCATCTAAAAAACGAAATATTTGATTACTTCCAACTAAACCTGTTTCTTCATCTTCAACTAATTTATCATCTAAATCAAAGTCAGTTTCTTCAAATCCTTCATCAGGCAATAAAGGATCCATTTCACCTCCACCCATTGCACCCATTTCCATGTCCATTATATATATTTAGCGGTTATATATCCTGCTGCTAACATCCCACCGGCCACATATAAAATTTCATATTGTTTTTGCTTTGAAGATGGGGAATAATAATCTTTAAAATTGGGTTTATTTTCCAATCTTTGAGCAAATTCTGGATGTGCTTTACTATAAAGAACAAAAGCTTCATCAGTGCTCTGGAGATTTTCATCAGCTTGCTTCTTATTTAAATATTGCTGTCCAAGCCAATCTTGATATCTTTTTTGTTCTTTTTGCCACTCACCCATGTCATGCTGATATTTTTCTAAGGCTTTGTCATGCCTTATTCTCTCAGTATCTGTATGCGAACCGCCTAAATATTTTGCTAAATATGATCCGCCTACGAAAGCAGTTGCGTTAAGAACTGCGCCTGCTATCAATATTGCTATGGTTGCCATTTTATATATTTGAAGGAATTATTTTTTGTTTTTCTAAATATTCTTTTGTTGCCACACTGGCCGCGACGACAAGAGTAAGTTTACCATAATTACCTAAATTTGAACTGGGATCGCCGAGGAAATTTTCTTTGAGGATTTTCTTAGCTACATATCCAATCCCCGCTGAAAGTCCAACTATAACAGCGGAGTCCATTAAAATTTTAACTGCTTTATTTTCTGTTGTCATATATTAAAAGAAAAAAAATAAATCCCTAATGCGTCATGCGTATGTATTCTGTAAAAAATAAAATAAGACTTTTTATGAAATTATAAAAAATGTGAGATGGTTTTTAATATTGTGAAAATATTTCTAAATCCTTAATGCGTCATGCGTATGTATTCTGTAAAAAATAAAATAAGACTTTTTATAATTTCCTGAAAACTTTATATTGTGAATAAGTATTTTTATATTATAATGAAGAGATGTAGTCGATGTCATAATTTAAAAGAAGATTATACCTTTATTTTAAATGAACGTATATTTAAACTTTGCAATGGTTGTAGGAAGGGAAAGAAAATAAAGCCAGATAATCGTTTAAATAAAAGATGCTGCTCTCGCTGCCATTGCTTTAAAGAATATATAGACTTTAAGAAAGATGGATATTTAATGAAAACATGTAATTCATGTAGAGAAAAAAAGATAAACTTAGATGAAATAAATGAAGATTTATGCAATTATAAGAAACACGATATATTAAAGAAGATATATAATGAAAAAGAATTTATTGATTTAAATTATGTATTGGAAATGAGAAAGAATAATAATTGTGGTATTTGCGGAAGATTGATACAATATAAAATATTATCTCAGCCTAATTTCGGCCAAATAAAGCGCAGCAATTCCAAGCAGGGATTTATAAAAGGGAATGTAATTTTATCTTGCAAATATTGTATGGCAAGATAAATATATTTTATAAAAAGTTTGCATTTTATTTTTGCATAATACATACGCATAACGCATTAGAGAAAAAAAATATATAAATTTTGTCTATTATTATTTGAATTTTTTTTTCTGGAAATTATAAAAAGTTTTATTTTAATTTTTACAGAATACATAAACATAACGCATTAGAAAAAAATATTGGTTTTTAAATTTGGTCTATTATTCCATAAAAAACCTATTTTTAACTTTGGCTGACTCAGGTTCAACTGTCTTTATTTGTTCTAAATTTGGTTTATTTTTTTTTTCTTCGTTTTTATTTTTCCTCAATCTAAAATACAGATCGACTGCGGTTAATCCAATCCCAACTATTCAAATTGATGTTGCAAAATTTATATCAGGCATCCAAGATGAAGAATCATCTTTAGGTTTATCTTTTGACTCTTCCAAAGCTTTTTTTGCCTTTCTATGATATTCAACTAGTCTCTTGCCGGCTGCGACTTTTACAGGGTCTTTTACCTTTTCAACCTTCTTTTCTGGAGTTGTTGTAATTTGTTCCTCTTTTTCCTCCGAAGACATATATAATATAATATTTTTTTTAAGAGCTGCTCAAGAGTCTTGGATGGTTTGCTCAACAGAATCTGAGCTTTGCTTAAGAGCTGTTGTGGAGAATTTTAAATGCTTAACAACTTGTAAAAGACCACTTCCAAGTGCGACAAATCTTCCACCTTTTAAAATTGTATATCCAGCCACGCTGTTAAGCTCCTGCTTAAGAAGTTCATTTTTCTTCATGTCTTTACAAAGCTCTTTCTTGTCATCAATGGGTAGAAAATAATTTAAAACTTCAGTCGTTCCTTCCAAAGTCATATTAACAAGACTTCCTGAAACCATAGTTCCCATCTTCACTTGGTATCTGTTGTGATACTTTTCTACATCTGCTGGGGATAATTTTTTAACTTCGCCAAGAGATAATTTTACTCCTGTATACTCTTCTATTGTCCCAAGCACAGCTAATATAGATAATTGTTCTCTTTTTTCTTCAACTTCAGCCGATGTGGGAGCTGGAGTTATTTTTTTCTTTGGTTTCTTTTTCTCCACTGTAGGCATTTTTATTTCTTCTGTTGTTTCAAACTGATCGAGTATGGATGTCATTATATACTAGGAATTTCAACATAAGCTAAATAAGGATGCCTAAGACAAAAACAAACTCTTGAATATTTTTCTGACTTCAATATATTTTTAAATTCTTTTTTCATCTCTGGAGAAAGATCACCAGCAAATTCATCAAAAAGAGTTTGGTTAGCCATCTTATTTGGAGAAAAAAAACTGACAATACAAGCCACATTTTCTCTGAATGGCTTGGCAATAGATGTCAACTGCTGTGTGAGAACCCATAAAGAAATATTCTGATGCCGACCGCTAAAGGCCAAACTTATAAATCTATTTGATCTTTGTTTTAAATCTTTTGTAAATGCACAGTCGTCTAATATGACAAGAGTTTTTGTTCCAGAGAAAACTATTTCAATATCTTCTAAGATATTATTTATTTCATCTTCTTCTTGCGGCGGACATAAAACTATAAATCTTTTGTCGCCATTTGCAAAACCATGATAAGTTTTATTTCTAACATAAGTAGGACAAATTAGAATTATATTTTCAAATACAAATCTGTAAGTACTTCTTAATTTCTCTATAAGATATTGCGTCTTTCCACAGTTTGTGGGCCCGGTAATAATACAGTGAAAAGGAATTTTGGTTTTTAATTCGTACATCTATATTTTAATAAATTATTGCTTTCAAGTTTGAATTTTCCACTTCCATAACTGCATCGGCCACAACAAATACATAACAATTTACATTTCCACTGCCCGTCGCCGTCCTTTTTATTTCCAACTTTACGCCATCTTTTGTAGAATTTAACAACAGCCCACCTCCATGTAGTTCATCTGAAGGATGAGTTCTCAGATCCACCCAAAGAGCAAACTTATTATCATAAAAGTCTTTCTGAGTTGTGTTATCTGTTATACCCATTTTTCTAACTACCACGTCCCAAAAATCAGTCTTTTTCATTCCTTTGCTGTAAAGTTTATTTGGCATGCCGTCAATATTAACTGAAACTTCTGTCAAAGATGGATAAACAAACTTTTCAGAATCTCTTGCACCAACAGTGTATGGTTCAATAAATAACATTAAAATGCCAGACATACTCCTTCGTGGAATATTAATATGCTCATTGATAACTGTATCTGTTGCTTTATTTATTGTAATTGTCTTATGCAAAAGTACATTTTCATAATAAAATCCTTTACTGGCATAAGCATAAAGTGCATTTTTCGCAAGTTGATCGCTGTAGATGCACTGATATTCTAACTCAATGTTTGAAAGTGAATATGTATAAGCCTTTGAAGTATCTGATGTGATAGTGATATCTTTACTTTCTGCCAAAGTTATTTCAAATGACAATGTATTATTCAAGGCTCTGTGATTAAACACTCCATGGTCATCAATGATTGGATGGTTCAATGCAATTTTATATTTTGTTCCATAAATAGCCGCCAAGGCAACTTCTTTTGCGTCTGAAGTAACTTTATCTCCGGCACTTGTTCTTAATTTTCTCATATTTACTGATGAAACTCCTTCTTTCAACATGTTTTCTCTTTCTGCTTTCAAAAGAAATAGATCTTTATACGTAGAAAACAGATCCATTTTATTAGTATCCTGAAGTATCTCACCACCATAAAGAACTTTCATTCTTGTTACTAAATTCCTCGAAATATTGTTTACGAGAGTGTTGTTTGCATGTCCTGCAGTTGCAAGAGTGAGGTTAAAAGTCAATCCAACGCTGCCAGGAACAAAGACAACATTCTCACTCAACTTTGGCAGATGAACATAAAGCGTCTCACCAGGATTCGCGCTGCTGGGGTTGAAGGTTATCCTATGTAGTGTTCTATCAGCCTTTAGTGCAAGTGGTTTTCTTCTTTCACGACTGACATCTAAAACTTCTGCTATATTACTCATATTATATATATGGAAAATAAAAAACTTTCAAACCATTATTATTCTACAAATGGATATTGGAAAGGCTATGAGGCTATTGCTCCTCTGGCAGAAGCCACTGGCGTCGATAAAGAAAAAGTTAAAAAATGGTTAGAAAAACAAGCGTTGTGGCAAATATATCTTCCAAGACCAAATTATATTCCCAGATGGCATTGGAATGTTGAAAAGGTGAATGAAGTTCATCAGTCAGATCTACTATTTCTTACTCATGATACAGTAGGAAATAAAACATATAAATATGTATTATTGGTAGTAGATGTCGCCAGCAGATATGCTGATGCCGAAGCACTGACTTCAAAAGACTCCTCCGGCGTAGCAAATGCATTTGAAAAAATATATAAAAGAAAATTAAAATATCCAGAAACGTTAATTGTTGATCCGGGAACTGAATTTATGGGTGCAGTGACGAAGTTGATGGAAAAAAATAATATTAAAATTCAAAGATCAGAAGCAAAGAATCACAGAGCACAGGCAATAGTGGAAAGAGTGAATAGAACTCTAGCAGAAAAATTATATTCTCATCAATATGCACAAGAGATGTTGATGACTGATAGAAGTAGAGAATGGGTTAAAAGATTACCTGATGTGTTAAAGTCAATAAATAATAAAGCCAAAAAAATAACAGGTAAAGCGGCTGTTGTTGCTGTAAAGTTAAAAGAAGTTTCAGAAAAGCATGTGCAATATAAAAGACCAGTTGGCATAGAAGAAAAACGATTGCCTGCTGGTGTAAAAGTTAGATATTTATATCAGCCTGGAGAATATGAAGGTGGTGAAAACCAAAGAGCTACTGATCCAAATTGGAGTTTTGGAATTTTTGATATTGTAAGAGCCGTTGTCGCAGAGAAACAACCAGTTTTATATTATCTTTCTGATGGAGCACCAAGGAGGAACTTTGTTAGAGAAGAATTAATGGTTATTCCTGAAGACACTGAACTTCCTCCAAAGAATGTTCTGTAATTCTGTGAAAATATTTTTTATGAATGGCTAAAGTACATTTATTTTTAAATCCACTTCTGCAATAAGGGCATTTAATTCTAACATAAAGAAAATAATCATTGATTTCTTTTAAAATTAAATCATAATCATTAGAAATTAATGTTTTATATCCATTTTCAGAATATTTAAGTAAAAGTAATTCTTGAGTTTCAGAAAAAATTCCATTTCCTTTTGGTGTTTTGAATTCTATAGCGAAACCAGTATAATGTTTATGATAATTATGAATTATTATATCAGGTTGACCTTTAGTATAACCTTTTGCCCACGAGGAGATTCTTTTTTTCTTTGTATCCTGAAGTTCACCTAATCCTGCAGATATCAATGCATTGGGATAGAATCTTCTTATAAAAGAAACAACTTTTGTGTGAAGATCATATTCATTCTCAATTTTAAATCCAATCGATTTTGGATATTTCTTTAAAGAATAAGATCCGGTTTTCCTTATTGAAGGTAAAACTTCACTAACAACCCACCTTTTAAAAGCTTTGGCAGATTCTAATTTAGAAGATAAAGCTAAAGAATAAAATCCGGATTCATTAATATAAACCGCATTTTTTTCGTTTCCTTTCAACCCCGTCGTTTCAACGGGGTTGAGTTTTTCCAACGTTGTTTTATCTTCTTCATCAACATGGTTTCTTATCGCTTGATTTGTATCCTGATAACCTAGTATAGTTTCAACTTCCTTTCCTTTAAAGAATATATTTTTGTCTTTGTCTAAAATAACATTTAAATTAAATTCATTATTTTCAAACTGTATGATTTCCATATATCTAGTTTAATCTAATTCATAATATCCCATCGCTCTTGTATTAATTCCATCTACTAAAATTATTCTTTTATCATCATTAGAAGATAATGCAACTTTATTTACTGTCTCTGCATAAATATCATGTTTATAACTTCTTATTAAATTCATATTTCTATACTGCTCTTGGCCTGAAAATAAACAATCCCGATAATCGTTGAAAGAAATATCAACTTCAATAATATTCTTTCTAACACCTTTACATTTTTTATGTTCATCTTCTTCAACTTTGAATGCATATAATTTTGATCTGAGTCCAACAAATTCTGTTATTTCAATTCCATTTGTCTCATCTTTCATCATTCCAATAACTTTTTTATTTACTTTTTTATCAATTACAGCATGTTTTCCATATGCCGAAGTATCAAACTTCTCTTCAAGATCCGCATAAATATCTTTATAAAAGTCTTCTGTCTTTATTTCATACATAAGTGAATCAGTGTCACTAAACAATAATTCAGCTTTGCTTTCATATTTCTTCTTAATGTAATTGTAATGGAAGTCATACATTAACTCTTTAGATAAATCTAAAATAGACATCCCAACATAAATCGGCTTATTAAATATTAACTCAGTCAAATTCATATGAACAGCAACAAGATTTTCTGAGAATATTGTTCTCCTTTTATAATTTGGTTTTCCTATAAGACTTTTAACTTGTTCCTCACTATTACAAAGTTTTATCTCCTGTCTATTTCTTATATTTTCCATAGTTTTACCAAATACACTATTATTCATCAGTTTGAAGAAATCTTTTTCAAAGTCATTAGTTCCTTTAGTTCTCAGCTGAGTATTCAAATCAATATACTCAGCCAACCATGGCTTTTCTAAGAATAAAATACCTCTGTGGATCTTTTTAATTTTTAAACCAAGAGACAAATATTTCTTTAAAGTTGAATGATGAACTACATATTTTTCTTTATCCTTCAGATTTGGAATTAGTTTTTCAACTTTATTTACAATCAAAGGCTCTGGTGCAAGTGGATATTCATTGTGCAACTCATGAAGTTCCTTGGGATATTCTAAATCCACTTCTAAGATACAAGAACGTTTATGCCAATATTTAATATCTTCTTTACCCATCCACTTAAATCCAGCATAAGGCATATTTTGACTCATTGCCCAACCATAAAGATTATTTGCATCTAAATATTTTATATAAATGTCTTCTTCCTGAGGAGAATAATCTTTCATATATTTATTATTTGCCTTTGCATATCGTTTACTAATCATTGAAATTCCTCCTCTAATTCCTTTTTCAATCATCAACAACATATTAGAATCATGAAGTAAATCTAATTCTATTTTAGTTTTCTTTAACATTGCATCCCATGAAAGCCCAGGCGAAGTATAATACCAACAAGGATCTAACTTATAATTCTTCATGCAGACATCTCTGAAGGTCTCAAACACATCAGACAATAGAAGAACATCTGTTTTCATATAAAGATCGTGATAATCTTTAAAAGTTGACATATTAAACTTTTTCCAAACTTTTACTGCATGTTCATAATCTGATAAAGAAATATTTTTATTATTTAACCTGCTATAAAACTCTTCAATGGGCGGAAGCTTAGTTTCAGTTAATTTCTCTAAACTATCAAAATAATCATAAGGAAATACACCTTTCCGCAATAATAAATCTAACTTATCCGCCTCATAATATTTTGTCATATTTTTAAAATCGTCTTTTGACAAATTCGAAACTAGTTTATCTAAAGATGAAGCCATAAACTTAAAACTATCAATAAATCTGATTTCTCTTTTAACATTAAATTCCTTTCCATTCTTATCTTTAAATCTATCAACAATAATTTCCTTTTTAAAACTAATATATTTTTCTTCATTCTTTGGAATACAATTTATTTTCCCTTGAGAAACGCCAAGATTTTTTATAAACAAATGAGCATCATATCCAGATAAATTATGAAATATCACTGGAATATGTTTTGGTATTTTATAATTTAAATTACATGCATTATGCGCTGCACCTCTAAAACCTTATCTCCGTTAAGAGGAAGGGAACAAATATGACATTCAGTTGCACTTTTATAATTCCCATCATCTTCTTTTGTTAATTCCACTTTCTTATGCCAAATTTTATTATAAATCTCCCTAACTTTATTTTCAATCGAATCAACAAATATTTGTCCAATATCTTCATCGGGATCTGAACTAGTATAACTTTCCACATCCAATGGAAATAAATCTTCAACTGTAGATTTTACAGCATAGCAAAATCCAGATGGTTTATGCTGTTGGAATTTATTTGTCCAAGAATGATCATTATCTTCCATTGAACTTTCTATCTTTTCTGTTATACATTCAAAGTCCGCATAAATAACAAATGGAACTCTCATGGAATGATGATAATTTTTAAACTTCAACTTTGAACCTTTCTGTGGCATTTTTATTTTAACTGCTGTTTTATCTTTACAATATTCCTCATGCTTATCTAAACTTTCCTGTTTTGGAAACGAATTCAAACAACGTAAACAAATAAATCTTTTATAATGATGATTATTAATCTGTGAAGCAAGAAGTCCAGACATATTTCTAATCCAACAATAATGATTTTTATCAGAATCTGAAATAAGAAGAAGATTTATTCTTTCGCCATTTGTTTCTGAGATCCTCAACGGATAAACCTCTTCTTTAGTTTCAATATAACCAAATACATTTACACTTACATTTGGATTATTTTCTTCAAATATATCAATATCTGAAAGCTCAACTGGAAAAGTTAATCCATTCCAATTCAACTTCTCAGAATTCCTTTTTAACTCCTTTGAAATTCTCTCTTTATTTTTTCCTTCAGGCTTTGTAACCGCTAATGTCGCCGCCCACTTAAAACATTCTAAATCTTTATTTTTAGGATTCACAATAGATTTTTTAGAAGATAATTTCCTTGGCAAAGGAATATATGAACTGCCAGAAATTGGATTAAATTTATCAATATGTAAACTTAATAAAACCACCTTTTTAAAAATCCATCCAGATCCCATATTTTGAAATACTTCTATTTTCTCTAAAATTTTCCCAATTATTCTTTCATAAATTTCATTTAACTTACTAGTTTCAGTTATAATTTCAATATCACTATGAAAATATGAAATTGTATAAATTTTCTTCTTTTTAAATTCGACTTCAAGCACCATTTTAAATTTAACTGGCTTTTCTTTCTCTTTCAAAAGATTTAAAACCTGAACTTTATGCCGTTGAAAATAAATCTTAGGATCAACTTTTGCTTGTCCTTTAATCTCATAAGAAGTTAAGAAACCTTTTAGAGCAGATGCTTTCTTTGTTACTTTATGCTGATTGAATAGCTTATTAATTACAGATTGTAACTTTTTAACTCTTTTATCTATCTTCTTTTTTTCTTTTGGAATGAAATTTAAAATCCAGTCAGCAAATTTATTAAAATTCTTTTTTACATTATCCTGTAATTTATTTATATTAGGTTTAACTGGAGCTTTATAAGCTTGTGGTTTTAAAATTGGTGTTTTAATAACAGGTACAGGTGAATCTAAAATATTATTTAGTTGACTCATCTTGTATATAATATAAAATATTATAATCCTAATATATGATCCCCTTTCAATTCCCTAATTTCATATGAATCAAAAATCCTTTCCACACAAGAATCGCAAAGTTTTGTTTTCAAGTCACTGAATTCTGTTTTAATTTTTGCCATTTTACACATAATACATACATAATATTCAAATTTTATTTTATATCTTTTAAGATCATCCATATATTAATACGAAAATTAATTCGGAATTTGCAGCATATTGATTTTCCCATGACCACCCCTCCCCTATTGATTTTGCCAACTGAGTCAATAGACCACCCCTCCCCTGCTGATTTTGCCAACTGAGTCAGAAATCCATCCCTGATTTTTTTTTCTCCTCCCCTCCCCTCCCCTCCCCTAGTAGTAGAGAGGGGCTGCATATTAATTTTTTCCTAGGCAAAATCACTTCTAGCTCAAATTCTGATTTAGGTCAAAATGAAGCTTTTTTCACCCAACGAATTGCTGGATGAAATAGGGCTATGAGTCAGATTCCGCCCCTCTCTACTACTATTGTGCTCGTGATTTTTTCTGTTACGTTCTATACTAGTCCGAGCCAAGTTATAACTTTAGTGGGTTGCCAAATGGATTTTTCATCGTTAGTTACTATTAATCCTGCTGATTTTAGATCTTTTCCAATCATTCCAATAAGAAGTTGAGAGGCTTCAAAATTGGCATGAGTGAACCATCTGTCGTCAGTCTAAAATGCTGGAGAAATACTGTTGTATCTCCATTTATCTCCAGTGTTTCACAATTGCTTTGATGAGCTAAATTAACTTTGCAAAGATGGATTGTCTCATTTATGAAATGCTTCTCATTAAAAACTACCACCAGGATATTTTAACAACACTGACAATACATCACATACCTGGACTGCTATACATCTCTTTGATTTTTTCAAGTGACTATCTGGCAGTGCCTAAATAACAACAATAATAATATAAAAAATTATGTAAACCTGATAGCGGACCTCCAATGATGAGGCCTGAAGTATCTGGCTCCCATAATGCATTTAAACCATATACAAAATGGCACCCTGTTAACAGTTTTCACTACAATTCCTGTAAGGTTTGGATGATTTAGCCTTTAAAAGCCAAGAAAATCACCAAAACGTGTTCAAACTTACTTCCAAATAAGGTAACTATTCCATATATGGATATAAAACCATGAATGCGTGAAGGACAATTTAAGGCAATTCTTTGATTTTTTTGTGCTATTATATATATAAACTATATTCTAGCTCATAACTCACTATAGCCACACTAATAAAAAATATTAAAAAAATAATAAAAAATATTATTAAAAAATTAATGTGGAATTATTGAGCTATGAGCCAGAATACGGTCCTTCTCTACTACTAGGAGGGAAGGGGAGGGGTGGTAAAAAAAATAATGATTTATTTCTGGCTCAGTTGGCAAAATCAATAAGGGAGGGGTGGGTCTGATGTTTCTCTGAATTCAAGTTTTGTTTGTTCACAAACTTTTTTCCAAGTTGCATCATTTTTCTTTATTACAAAATTGCTTTTTAAATAAATAAAATCTAATATTTCACGGTCTTCCTGTGGCAGGATGAGATCCCAGATTTTATAAATGAAATAGGGATAATATGTTTTTTTATGTTTTATATTTTTTAACACATTTAGAAATATCATTTCACTTTTATAAAGAAGATTTCCTTCCACGGTGGGAAGATTTTTTCCTGTGGCCATAGACCAAATAGCACTGGTAAATTTATTTAATTCTGTTCTGCGAATTTCCTTTAAGGATTTTCTTATGGAAAATATTTGTTGTTTTATATTTGAATCGGGAAGATCATATTTACATTTTTTTATAATACTTTGGGGAATATATGGAGATCGACCAAGGATTAAATAAATCCAATTTCTAAAATGTTTAGATGGATTAAATTTAGATGGCCTGACAGATCTGCCTTCTTGTTTGAATAAGTTTTCTGGATTTAAAATTAAAGTTGGGCAAATATCAAATATTTTTCCACATTCTTGACAATAATAAAAATAATTTTCAGTGTCTAAGATTTTGGTTTCGCAATTACAGTCCATTATATAAAATTTAAATATCTACCTAAATAGAAACCAAGCCACTCCAGCAATGACAATTATTATAACTGCCTTATTGTTTTCATGTTTTTCTATTTTAGGAATTAGATATTTTGTTTTATGTTTTTCAGGAATAGGAGATTTTGTTTCTTCTTTTGGAATTAGATGTTTTTTCTTTGAATGACCTAAATTATGTTTAACAATAGGAATAATTTCTTCATTTATATTATTTACACCAAGCATCATATTTTTTGTGGCTTTTTGCAATTTGTTATTATATCCGGCAATGGGGGAATTATTCAAAATTAAATTTGATGGACAGAGCCAACATTCAAGTGCAACGGCAAGATCTAATTTTTGTTTTGCTTGTTGAAGAGCGAATTGATATCTTTGTATGGATTTTGAAATGTCTCTTTCAATTAAAGCGCTTTCAAATAGTTGTAAAAAAACTTTTTGAGTTTCTTGCGCGCTACCGCTGTCACCAATGATACTGCTTCTTGTTTGCACTTGGCTGCCTAGAATTGAATAGACAAATGCTTCTATTGATTGATTTATTCTTGATAATCCGGCTTTTGTTAAACCCATTGATGTAGAAGGAAAGAAATATTCATATTGATTTTTCATTTTTGTACCTGTAGCTCCATGATATCTAAAATCATTACCGCTGGAGAATTCTGTTTTTAACTTCTCAAAAGCATTTTTGTTATAGTAATTATTAAATTTTGAAAAATGTCTATCTTTGGCAATGGACATTGAAGTTCATTTAAAATGCGTCTTATAGTGAAATAAACGTGAAACTTATAAAAACTATCAACTTGAGTCGATGCAGATGTAAGCATTTCTCTACTTACACCACAGCCACCTGTAGCACACCAGACGGCAAAATTCAGCGCTTGTGCCCAAAATGATAAGTTAGGGCTTTCTAACCATTTTTTAACATCAGGAGTTTTTTTAAATATTATTTCACTGTCGCCAAATATGTTTCTAAATGTGAAATTTGTTTTCTCTTTTGGCGTGATATAAACGTTAAAAGAATAATAATTCAAATGTGTTGGATTAGAATTCCATGAGAGGAAATTATAATCTGTTTTCCTATTTAAGCGGTATTTTTTAGAGAATTCTATTTCAGCGGATTTTTTAATAGCCGGTTTGTCATGAGGATGCGGCAATTTTTTTTCAGTGGATTTTTTAATAGCCGGTTTGTCATGAGGATGCGGCAATTTTTTTTCAGTGGATTTTTTAATAGCAGGTTGTTTGCCGTGAAGAAGGTATTCTTCCAAATCTGGCGAGAACATTATATATCTTTATTTTTTAATTTTTTGTCAAATCTATATATTTAAGTTTATTCATTTCTACAAAGATGAAAAAAAAAAATGCTTTTTTTAAAAAATCTGTCCATTTCATTCAATATATTTATTATATCTAAGTTTGTACATGTATCCGCCATAGGGAGTTTTATCAAAAGAGAAAGTTAATTCTTTTTCACTCCGGTGGATAGCTGTTGTAGAAGTTCTTTTTTTATTTCCTCTCTCAGCTTTTCTATGTTGTCTTGGGGTTCTTCTTTTTTTTGAAAAGTCATTCTTATTTCATTTTTCAGAGCTTCATATTTATCCAACTCTGCCATAATCAGTGTAAATTCCTTTTCATCAATAGAATTATCACGGAGTGCTTTTGAAACAAGATCAGCTATGCTATTATGTTTTGACTTAATGAGTTGAATTGTTTTCTCGTGCTTTGATACTTTTTTTGTTAATCTTTTTGTTACCATTCCGAAAGTTGCGGAAACCAAACCAAGAATACCACCAACCGCTGATAAGGGAATGCCAACAATAATTCCTGGTCCTGTAAGTGAAGTGCCAATTCCAGATGCAGTTAGTACAGCTGATAATCCACCGCTGATTACTGCAGTTCCATGTATTAAGGATCGGACTCTTGCATATTTTTTTCTAACTTTTTCATAATGTTTAAGTTCGTCATCAAGTTGCGAAAGAACCATATTTACTTTATTCAGACGAAAGTTTTCTCCGGAAGGTAAAATTGGATATACTGAGTCGGTCATTATATATAATAAATTTTTGGAAAAAATTTATTGTGGAATTAATTTTGTTGCGTGAAATTAACCATTAAACTACATTCATTACCTTTTTCTGTTCCCTTGGATTGCTTTATAGAAATATTGAAAATACGAATTTTTTCATAGTTTGGTATTTTTGAAAGTTTGAATCTTTTGTTTAAAGGAAAAATATGAGCAAAATTAGTTATTCCACTATTCCGAATTTTATATCTCGGATAATCTTTCAAATCAACAGAAAACATTGCATGGGTTTTAGGGTTTGTTGCATCATCACTTGTAGTGTATTGAAGTGTGAAAGTAAGACCATCATTAGCATTTAATCCACCGCCATCGTTGTCTGAAGTTAAAGTATGAATGTTGACTTCAGAGGTTTCATTTGGATATACAAGCATACAACATGATACAGTATCACCACGTGTATAGCTTTTTGGATATCTCACTGATGATTTTCTAAGATCCTCATAATACCAATCTCGCCAAATATCTACTATATTTAAAATTTTTTCTGTTATTTGTTTACTGTTCAGTTCTTCAGCTATCATTCTATATCTTGAGTATAATTAACTATAACGCTTGTCTCATTACCTTTATTTTTACCTTTAGTTTGTCCAATACAAATATAAAAAACTCTGATATTTTTATAATTTGTTATATTTGAAAGTGGCCAACTAAGGTTTATAGGAAAAACATATTTTACACCCTGACCATCAATAATCTTATATCTTGTACAAGTTGCTAGATCAACTGAAAACATATCATTATATATATTAGTATTACCTGTTGCTGTTGTATATATAATTGCAAAATCTACAATATCATCTGAAGTTAATCTACTGATGCGGCTATGCCCATCATCATCAGAAGTTAAAGTTTTTATTAAAATGCTAGAGGTTTCATTTGGAATGGTATATATACAACTAGGGCCGCTGATAATTTCTGGAAGCCTTACATTTGGTGAATTAGTAATAGCTTTATAATACCAATCTCTATAAATATTTATTCTTTTTATATTTTTTTCTATTATTTGCTCACTGGTAAGATCTTCAGCTATCATTATATTAAATCAAGTTCAAGAACAATGCTAGAAAAGTTTATATCTTTTTTATCTGCATCTTTGACTTTAAAAGTAAGACTTCCAATAGCGGATGTTGTTGACAATGGTATAGATATTTTTGGTTTGGTGTCATAGGAAATTTGATTGGCTACTCTGCGGCAGATAGCTGCAAATAAAGTATCTCTTTTGCCGTTGTATAATCGTTTTTCTGAATCTATTTTATCACAATAAATGTAGATTTCTGAAGGAATAGTTGAAGAAGGAAAATTAATTACAGCACCAAGCAGAGATATTTTTCCCACCGCCGGTGGTTGATCAAGATAGATTGTAAAATTATTTGTTGTTGATTTTATTGTTAATTGCATATATAGTTTATTTTTTCATTTTTTCAATCATGAAGGCCACAACGGCAACATTCAATAGCCAAGCATGCTCAGCCACAAAGGAAACAACTTGGCCTGCAGTTTTAAAAATAAAACTAGCTATTGCGCCAATCATGCCCGGCAATATTTCACCTAGTTTTTTACCCAGAGTTTTAAGTCCATTGCCAACACCTTTTGCTACTGATGAAAGTCCTGATTTTAATTGACTGACGAGGACGCCTATTGTTATAGCAACTGCGGTTGCAATTGAAGCAACAGTAAAACCATATTTTTTAAAAATATATTTTATTCTATTTCTTAAACTCATTCTCTCTTCTATCTGCTCAATTTCCTGATTATTTTCTTCTATTATTTCTCTATCTGCTACATTTTGATTTTCTAATTCCTGATTTCTAGTATCAAGTGTTCTAATTCTATCTTGATCTGAAGTTGACGCTATTTCTTCATTATTTCTTTCTATTTCTTCTTCTCGTCTTCCAATTTTATTTTCAAATTCTTCATTTTGATTTTCCATTATTAAAAGATCAGTAGGGATTTCATTATATTTTCCACTTTTTATTTTATCATCGACACTTTTTCTTACAGTTTTATCCTCATTATAAAGTCTTTCAGGTTTTGTCCATCCATTTATTCTGCCTGACCAAAATGATATTAATTGATTTCCATTTCTATCTGCTGTTATCTTAATTAGATTTTCATCAAGATCTTGGTATTTTGTAAGTAAAGTACTTACTCTTAGTCTATCAGTAGAAGTACTATCAATTTCTTCATCCATATTTTGTAATTCCATGTATTCTGGAAGTTGTTTGCCAGGGTTTTTTGTTTTCCATGAATCTGAAAATCTATTAAATGCATTTCTCCATCCACTTCCGAACTTTTGTTTAAAACGAGAATAAAAACTGTCTACTGTTTCATTTTCTCTTGGAAGTAATGTATCATATTCATTATCTACTTCTTCATTTATATCTATACGACCTTCTTCAGTTGTTGGGTCAAAATCTGTGGGTTCAAATTCAGCCATTATATATATTTAGCGGTTATATATCCTGCTGCTAACATTCCACCAGCCACATATAAAATTTCATATTGTTTTTGTTTTGAAGATGGGGAATAATAATTTTTTAAATTGGGTTTATTTTTCAATCTGTGGGCAAATTCTGGATGTGCTTTGCTATATAGAACAAAAGCTTCATCAGTGCTCTGGAGATTTTCATCAGCTTGCTTCTTATTTAAATATTGCTGTCCAAGCCAATCTTGATATCTTTTTTGTTCTTTTTGCCATTCACCCATGTCATGCTGATATTTTTCTAATGCTTTATCATGCCTTATTCTCTCTAAATCTGTATGAGAACTATCTAAATATTTTCCTAAATATGATACGCCTACGAAAGCAGTTGCGTTAAGAACTGCTCCTGCTATCATTATTGCTATGGTTGCCATCTTATATATTTGAAGGAATTATTTTTTGTTTTTCTAAATATTCTTTTGTTGCTATGCTGGCCGCGACTACAAGAGTAAGTTTACCATAATTACCCAAATTTGAACTGGGATCGCCGAGGAAATTTTCTTTTAGGATTTTCTTAGCTACATAGCCAATCCCCGCTGAAAGTCCGACTATAACGGCCGAGTCCATTACAATTTTAACTGCTTTATTTTCTGTTGTCATATTATATTAAAAGAAAAAAAATAAATCCTTAATGCGTATGCGTCAGTTTCGGTGTTTTTCAAATGTAAACTTTTTATAATTTTCTGAAAAAAAAATGTGAGATGATTTTTAATATTGTGAATAGATTTATACAAAATCCTTAATGCGTATGCGTCAGTTTCGGTGTTTTTCAAATGTAAACTTTTTATAATTTTCTGAAAATATTTTATATTGTGATTAAGGATTTTTATATTATAATGAAGAAATGTAGTAGATGTCATTGTTTAAAAGAAGATGATAGTTTTATATTAAATGAACGTATATTTAAACTTTGCAGCGGCTGTAGGAAAGGTAAAATAAAACCAGATAATAGTAATAAAATTAAATGTTCTAATTGTTATTGCTTTAAAGAAGTTGATGACTTTAAGAAAGATGGTTATATTATGAAGACTTGTAATAAATGTAGAACAAAAAAAATAAAATCAGAAGAAATAAATGAAGATTTATCAAACTATAAGAAACATGATCTCTGGAAAAAGATTTATAATGAAAAGGAATTTATTGATTTAAATTATATATTAGAAATGAGAAAATCAGCCGCCAATTGCTGGCATTGTAAAAGGCCAATTCAATATTTAACCTATAAGCCGGATTTTGGTCAAATTAAACGGATCAATCCTAAAAAAGGATTTATAAAAGGGAATGTAATTATGTCTTGTACTTATTGTATGGCGAGATAAATATATTTTCTGAAAATTATAAATAGTTTACATTTGAAAAACACCGAAACTGATACATACGCATTAGATAAATTTTGTCTATTATTCTTTGAATTTTTTTTCTGAAAATTATAAATAGTTTTATTTTAATTTTTACAGAATATAGACGCATAACGCATTAGATAAAACCAAAAAAAAAAGATAACTTCTAAAAAAAAAATATATATATTTATATTGGGAAAAAGAAGAAAAAAAAAGTGCCTCCGCCAGGCGAAAGAAAATATGAATACAAACGGCTTACGGCATAAGCCGCCAGGCGAAAGAAAATATGAATACTAATGACTTATGGCATAAGCCAGTTTACGAAGATGAATAAGATTCAACAAGACAAGTTTTTCGACTTGGTTCAAATTCAACATCCTGATACAGAGGTCAGTCTGTTTTTTTTTTAAACTAGAATGGAAAGGAGATAAGATATTAGGATTTTTAAATTTCCTATTATATACAAGATGAGTCAAAACAATAATATTTTAGATTCACCTGTTCCCGCTATCAAAACGCCAATATTAAAACCACAAGTTTATAAAGCTCCAGTTTATAATGTGAAAAAATTACAGAATATTGCGAAAAAGAAATTAAATAAATTTGCCGACTGGTTTTTGAATTTCATTCCAAAAGAAAAAAAGAAAATAGCTAATGAAAAAATTAAAAAGTTACAATCTTCAATTAATAAGATATTCAATCAACATAAAGTAACAAAGAAAGCATCTGCAATAAAGGGGTTTTTAACTTCTTATGAGATTAAAGGGCAAGCAAAAGTTGATCCTAAGATTTATTTTCAACGGCATAAAGTTCAGGTTTTAAATCTTTTGAAAGAGAAAGAAAAGCCAGTTAAATTTAAAATGGTTCTTGAAGTCGAATTTAAAAAGAAGAAAATTTATACAATTTCATATTTCCATAGTGATATTGAAATTATAACTGAAACTAGTAAGTTAAATGAAATTTATGAGAAAAATACAGAGAGAATTTTAGAGAAAATAGAAACATTTCAAAATATGGGCTCCGGATGGATTTTTAGTAAGGTGCTTTTATTAAGTCTTCATATTGATAAATTCAATCCAATTTCTGGAAGTTCATATATTCCTTTACCGAGGAAATTAGCTTTGAAAAGATCTATTGTGAACCCTAGAAATAAAGATTTAGAATGTTTTAAATGGGCAGTGACGTTAGCAGTTGTTAAACCGGAGGGAAAAAATAAAGAGCGAATTTCTAAAGAGTTAAAACAGAACTCTGAAGAGTTGAATTGGTATGGATTAACTTTTCCAGTTGAGCTTTCAGATATTGACACATTTGAAGAAAATAATTCAAATGTAAGTGTAAATGTATTTGGCTATAATGAAATTAAAGAAGAGGTTTATCCGTTGAGGATTTCGAATACAACTGGTGAAAGAATTAATCTTCTTTTTATTTCCGATTCTAATAAAAATCATTATTGTTGGATTAAAAATATGTCCAGACTTCTTGCTTCGCAGATTAATAATATACAGCATAAAAGATTTATGTGTTTACGTTGTTTGAATTCGTTTCCAAAGCAGGAAACTTTAGATAAACATGAGGAATATTGTAAAGATAAATCAGTAGTTAAAATAAATATGCCAAGTAAAGGTTCAAAGTTGAAGTTTAAAAATTATCATCATTCAATGCGTGTTCCATTTGTAATTTATGCAGATTTTGAATGTATAACCGAAAAGATAGAAAGTTCAATGGAAGATAATGATCATTCTTGGACAAATAAATTCCAAAGGCATAAACCATCTGGATTTTGCTATGCTGTTAAATCTACAGTGGAAGATATGTTTCCATTAGATGTGGAAAGTTATACTAGTTCAGATCCTGATGAAGATATTGGACAAATATTTGTTGATTCGATTGAAAATAAAGTTAGGGAGATTTATAATAAAATTTGGCATAAGAAAGTGGAATTAACAGAAGAAGATGATGGGAATTATAAAAGTGCAACTGATTGTCATATTTGTTCCCTTCCTCTTAACGGAGATAAGGTTTTAGATCACGATCATTTGACTGGTAAATATAGAGGTGCAGCGCATAATTCATGTAATTTAAATTATAAAATACCAAAACATATTCCAGTGATATTTCATAATTTATCTGGTTATGATGCTCATTTGTTTATAAAAAATCTTGGCGTTTCTCAAGGGAAGATAGATTGTATTCCAAAGAATGAAGAAAAATATATTAGTTTTAAAAAGGAAATTATTGTTGATAGATTTACAGATAAGAATGGAAAAGAATTTAATGTTAAAAGAGAAATCAGATTTATTGATAGTTTTAAGTTTATGGCTTCATCTTTAGATAAATTAGTTTCAAACTTGTCAAAAAATGATTTTAAAAATATGACAAAATATTATGAGGTGGATAAGTTAGATTTATTATTGCGGAAAGGTGTATTTCCTTATGATTATTTTGATGATCTTAGCAAATTAACTGAAACAAAACTTCCACCTATTGAAGAATTCTATAGCAGGTTGAATAACAAAAATATTTCCACATCAGATTATGAACATGCTGAGAAAGTTTGGAAAAAGTTTAATATGTCAACTTTTAAAGATTATCACGATCTTTATATGAAAACAGATGTTCTTCTATTGTCTGATGTGTTTGAGACCTTCAGAGATGTCTGTATGAAGAATTATAAGTTAGATCCTTGTTGGTATTATACTTCGCCTGGGCTTTCATGGGATGCAATGTTAAAGAAAACTAAAATAGAATTAGATTTACTTCATGATTCTAATATGTTGTTGATGATTGAAAAGGGAATTAGAGGAGGAATTTCAATGATTAGTAAACGATATGCAAAGGCAAATAATAAATATATGAAAGATTATTCTCCTCAGGAAGAAGACATTTATATAAAATATTTGGATGCTAATAATCTTTATGGTTGGGCAATGAGTCAAAATATGCCTTATGCTGGATTTAAGTGGATGGGTAAAGAAGATATTAAATATTGGCATAAACGTTCTTGTATCTTAGAAGTGGATTTAGAATATCCCAAGGAACTTCATGAGTTGCATAATGAATATCCCCTTGCACCAGAGCCTTTGATTGTAAATAAAGTTGAAAAACTAATTCCAAATCTGAAGGATAAAGAAAAATATGTAGTTCATCATTCAACTTTAAAGAAATATTTGTCTCTTGGTTTAAAAATTAAAAAGATCCACAGAGGTATTTTATTCTTAGAAAAGCCATGGTTGGCTGAGTATATTGATTTGAATACTCAGCTGAGAACTAAAGGAACTAATGACTTTGAAAAAGATTTCTTCAAGTTGATGAATAATAGTGTATTTGGTAAAACTATGGAAAATATAAGAAATAGACAGGAGATCAAACTTTGCAACAGTGAGGAACAAGTTAAAAGTCTTATAGGAAAACCAAATTATAAAAGGAGAACAATATTCTCAGAAAATCTTGTTGCTGTTCATATGAATTTGACTGAGTTAATATTTAATAAGCCAATTTATGTTGGAATGTCTATTTTAGATTTATCTAAAGAGTTAATGTATGACTTCCATTACAATTACATTAAGAATAAATATGAAAGCAAAGCTGAATTATTGTTTTCTGACACTGATTCACTTATGTATAAAATAAAGACAGAAGATTTTTATAAAGATATTTATGACGACTTAGAAAAGAAGTTTGATACTTCAGCCTATGGGAAACATGCTGTAATTGATAAAAAAGTAAATAAAAAAGTTATTGGAATGATGAAAGATGAGACAAATGGAATTGAAATAACAGAATTTGTTGGATTGAGATCAAAATTATATGCATTCAAAGTTGAAGAAGATGAACATAAAAAGTGTAAAGGTGTTAGAAAAAATATTATTGATGTTGATATTTCTTTCAATGATTATAGAAATTGTTTATTTTCAGGCCAAGAGCAATATAGAAATATGAATTTAATAAGAAGTTATCAACATAATATTTATGCAGAGACAGTAAATAAAGTTGCATTATCTTCTAATGACGACAAAAGAATAATTTTAGAAGATGGAATTAATACAAGAGCAATTGGATATTCTTAGACCCGTAAAAATACGCCCCTGGAAATCATATTGTGAATTAGATTAAACTAGATATATGGAAATCATACAGTTTGAAAATAATGAATTTAATTTAAATGTGATTTTGGACAAGGATAAAAATATCTTCTTTAAAGGAAAGGAAGTTGCAAGTATATTAGGATATGAAGATACAAAGAAAGCAATAGAAGCGCATGTATTTGAAAAATATAAAACAAAAGTTAAAAATATGAAGGGGGGTGATTTACCCCCCTTGCATCCAGACACAATATTTATTAACGAGCCTGGATTTTATCAATTAATTTTCTCTTCAAAGCTTGAATCTGCTATTAAATTTCAAGAATGGGTATTTGAAGAAGTTCTTCCAACAATTAGAAAAACTGGAAGCTATATTCATAAGAAATATCCAAAATCGATTGGATTTAAAATTGAAAATGAATATGATCTTCATACAAAAGTTGTTTCTTACATCAGAAGATTTTATCCTAATGCGTTGATATCTGCAGGACTTGGAGAATTGCAAGATACATCAGAAAAAAGAATCTCCTCCTGGGCAAAAGGTTATACAAAAGGTCAACCTGATATAATAATTCATAATTATCATAAAAATTATAGTGGTTTCGCTATAGAATTTAAAACGCCTACAGGAATGGGAGTTGTTTCTGAACATCAGCAAAAATTATTAGAGAAATATAAAAATAATGGTTATAAGACTATTATTTCAAATGATTATGATTTAATTATTATAGAAATCAATGATTATTTTCTTTATGTTAGAATTAAATGTCCTTATTGTATAAGTGGATTTAAAAATAAATGTACTTTAGAAAGTCATAAAAAATATTTTCACAGAATTACAGAACATTCTTTGGAGGAAGTTCAGTGTCTTCAGGAATAACCATTAATTCCTCTCTAACAAAGTTCCTCCTTGGTGCTCCATCAGAAAGATAATATAAAACTGGTTGTTTCTCTGCGACAACGGCTCTTACAATATCAAAAATTCCAAAACTTCAATTTGGATCAGTAGCTCTTTGGTTTTCGCCACCTTCATATTCTACAGGCTGATATAAATATCTAACTTTTACACCAGCAGGCAATCGTTTTTCTTCTATGCCAACTGGTCTTTTATATTGCACATGCTTTTCTGAAACTTCTTTTAACTTTACAGCATCAACAGCCGCTTTACCTGTTATTTTTTTCGCTTTATTATTTATTGACTTTAACACATCAGGTAATCTTTTAACCCATTCTCGACTTCTATCAGTCATCAACATTTCTTGTGCATATTGATGAGAATATAATTTTTCTGCTAGAGTTCTGTTTACTCTTTCCACTATTGCTTGCGCTCTGTGATTCTTTACCTCTGATCTTTGAATTTTAACATTATTTTTTTCCATCAACTTCGTCACTGCACCCATAAATTCAGTTCCCGGATCAACAATTAACGTTTCTGGATATTTTAATTTTCTTTTATATATTTTTTCAAATCCATTTGCTACACCGGAGGAGTCTTTTGAAGTCAGTGCTTCAGCATCAGCATATCTGCTGGCTACATCTACTACCAGTAATACATATTTATATGTTTTATTTCCTACTGTATCATGAGTAAGAAATAGTAAATCTGATTGATGAATTTCATTCACCTTTTCAACATTCCAATGCCATCTGGGAATATAATTTGGTCTTGGTAAATATATTTGCCACAACGCTTGTTTTTCTAACCATTTTTTAACTTTTTCTTTATCGACGCCAGTGGCTTCTGCCAGAGGAGCAATAGCCTCATAGCCTTTCCAATATCCATTTGTAGAATAATAATGGTTTGAAAGTTTTTTATTTTCCATATATATAATATGAGTAATATAGCAGAAGTTTTAGATGTCAGTCGTGAAAGGAGAAAACCACTTGCACTAAAGGCTGATAGAACACTACATAGGATAACCTTCAACCCCAGCAGCGCGAATCCTGGTGAGACGCTTTATGTTCATCTGCCAAAGTTGAGTGAGAATGTTGTCTTTGTTCCTGGCAGCGTTGGATTGACTTTTAACCTCACTCTTGCAACTGCAGGACATGCAAACAACACTCTCGTGAACAATATTTCGAGGAATTTAGTAGCAAGAATGAAAGTTCTTTATGGCGGAGAGATACTTCAGGATACTAATAAAATAGATCTGTTTGCTACGTATAAAGATCTATTTCTTTTGAAAGCAGAAAGAGAAAACATGTTGAAAGAAGGAGTTTCATCCGCAAATATGAGAAAATTAAGAACAAGTGCCGGAGATAAAGTTACTTCAGACGCAAAAGAAGTTGCCTTGGCGGCTATTTATGGAACAAAATATAAAATTGCATTGAACCATCCAATCATTGATGACCATGGAGTGTTTAATCACAGAGCTTTGAATAATACATTGTCATTTGAAATAACTTTAGCAGAAAGTAAAGATATCACTATCACATCAGATACTTCAAAGGCTTATACATATTCACTTTCAAACATTGAATTAGAATATCAGTGCATCTACAGCGATCAACTTGCGAAAAACGCACTTTATGCTTATGCCAGTAAAGGATTTTATTATGAAAATGTACTTTTACATAAGACAATTACAATTAATAAAGCAACAGATACAGTTATCAATGAGCATATTAATATTCCACGAAGGAGTATGTCTGGTATTTTAATGTTATTTATTGAACCATACACTGTTGGTGCAAGAGATTCTGAAAAGTTTGTTTATCCATCCTTAACAGAAGTTTCAGTTAATATTGACGGCATGCCAAATAAACTTTACAGCAAAGGAATGAAAAAGACTGATTTTTGGGACGTGGTAGTTAAAAAAATGGGTATAACAGATAACATAACGCAGAAAGACTTTTATGATAATAAGTTTGCTCTTTGGGTGGATCTGAGAACTCATCCTTCAGATGAACTACATGGCGGCGGGCTGTTGTTGAATTCCACTAAAGATGGCGTAAAACTGGAAATAAAAAGAACTGCAACTGGAAGTGGAAATGTAAATTGTTATGTGTTTGTGGTGGCTGATGCAGTTATGGAAGTAGAAAACTCGAATTTGAAATCGATTATTTATTAAAATATAGATGGATGAATTAAAAAATAAACTTCCTTTTCACTGTATTATTACAGGACCAACTAACTGTGGAAAGACAAAATATTTGATAGAAAAATTAAGAAGCACTTACAGATTTGTATTTCAGTATATTATTCTCATCTGTCCCACCTATGTTAGAAATAAAACTTACCATGGTTTTGCAAATGGCGACAAAAGATTTATAGTTTTATGCCCGCCGCAGGAAGAAGATGAAATAAATAATCTTTTAGAAGATATTGAAATAGTTTTCTCTGGAACAAAAACTCTTGTCATATTAGATGACTGTGCATTTACAAAAGATTTAAAACAAAGATCAAATAGATTTATAAGTTTGGCATTTAGCGGTCGGCATCAGAATATTTCTTTATGGGTTCTCACACAGCAGTTGACATCTATTGCCAAGCCATTTAGGGAAAATGTGGCTTGCATTATTAGTTTTTTTTTCTCCAAATAAGATGGCTAACCAAACTCTTTTTGATGAATTTGCCGGTGATCTTTCTCCAGAGATGAAAAAAGAATTTAAAAATATATTGAAGTCAGAAAAATATTCAAGAGTTTGTTTTTGTCTTCGGCATCCTTATTTAGCTTATGTTGAAATTCCACAATAAATTTTTTCCAAAAATTTATTATATATAATGACATCCATACTTGAGCAGTTTGAAACAACAGAAGAAATAAAAATTCCCACAACAGTGGAAAAAAAGAAAACCAAGAAAAAAACAACTCCGGCAACATCGGCTGAAGTTGAAGAAAAAAGAGAACAATTATCTATACTTGCAGTTCTTGGAACAATAGAAGAGTATACAGGAGTTAAATTATCTCTTGGCGATGTAAAAAAATTATCCCCAGCCGATGTAGAAAAGTATCACAACAGATACCAAGTCAAAATGGGAACTATGGTTTCTGGAAGTCTTGTTAATATGACTTTGGAAGGAACGACTGAAGTTTTAAATTATTTTCTACCCATTGATGACAAGAAAGAATTGTGTACTGACTTGAAGAAAAATGAACTGCTTAAACAAGAATTAAATAGTGTTGCCGGCTATACAATTTTAAAAGGTGGAAGATTTGTCGCACTTGGAAGTGGTCTTTTACAAGTTGTTAAACATTCTTCAGCAGCTGTTGAGCAAAGTTCTCAAGACTCTTTAGCATCTCTTGAGCAGAGTGCTTAAGAAAAAAAAAATATTTTATATATATGTCTTCAGAGGAAAATCAAAAGGAAGAGCAAATTACAGTTGAGCCCGAACAAAAAGTTGAAAAGATCAAAGACCCTAAAAAGGTGGCTGCGGGAAAGCGACTAGCAGAATATCATAAGAAGGCAAAAGCTGCTTTGAAGGAATCTAAAGAAACAAAAGATGATTATTCTTCATCTTGGTTTCCAGATAAAAGTTTTGGGACTGCTGTTGGAATAGTTGCAATTGGTTTAACCGCTGCTGATCTTTATTTTAGATTTAAAAAACCAACAACTCCAGAAAAAAAAAATAAACCAAATTTGGAGACAATAAAAGAAGAACCAAAATTAGTTAAAAATAAATCCTTCATGGAATAAGTTTTATCTGGGATTCAATCGGTTCCTTTTAATTCTCTGATAACCTGAGTTTCAAATATTCTTTTTATACAGGCTTCACAAAATTTCTCTTCAAAATCGTCAAATTCTTCTTTTATTTTTGCCATTTTACAAATAACACATTTGTAATATTCAAATTTTATATCATACTTTTTGAGATCATCCATATACAATGTGAAATATTATTATATATACAGCCTCGAGGTTGAATATTGAATTTAGAGAGACACCCCTCCCTTATTGATTTTGCCAACTGAGCCAGAAATAAATCATTATTTTTTTTACCACCCCTCCCCTATTGATTTTGCTAGCTCATTAATATTCATAAATCTAACCACCCCTCCCCTTCCCTCCTAGTAGTAGAGAGGGACCGTATTCTGGCTCATAGCTCAATAATTCCACATTTATTTTTTAATAATATTTTTTATTATTTTTTTAATATTTTTTATTAGTGTGGCTATAGTGAGTTATGAGCTAGAATCGGTCCCTCTCTACTACTCCTATTGTAGTTGTGGTTGGCACATTATCATAACAATTCATTTGTTTATAATCATAAAGTATCGCTATAACTGCAAACTATAAATTCTTCAAATTCAAGATTAACCACAATGTTCCCCTCTTCCTTCAAGCAAAATTATTCCTGAAATTATGCTATCAAGATGTATGACATTAAAACAAATAAATTGCACAAAAATATTCCTGGTCTTGAAACAATTTTCAGTACATGGTAGCCTGTTATCAAACAATTACTGTCATTCGTTGGGGTTCCTGTGTAATTTTCATTTTTTGAGGTTTCCTGTCTTTCTAAACAAAATTTAAAATGGCTGGCAGTTTGATAAAGTTGTTCACTGCAATCTCTGTAAGTTTTCATCGAATTTTTCCGTGAATTGTGGCTGTAGATAGTAGAAAATCACCAAAATAGAATCTATACTCACTTCCAAATAAGGTTAGATTACCAAATATGTTTATGGCAGCGAACGACAGTTTTCTTCAGATGATTGTTTGATATAGACCAACAAAGGCAATTTATATACAAACCTGGAATAGTGCAATAAGTCTGAGTTTCATTGTTTCCAGATTCTGATTCTCTCACAGATAGTGTTGTCTGTTTTATGTTAGCATAGAGGCCTTTGTGCAGTGCAACAAACCTCCCTGGTAGGACTACGTTGGGATGAACATTTGAAAACCTGCAATACAAGCAGAAGACACACTGACCATACTTCTTTATTTTATTTTATTTTTTCATAGTCTGACAGAAATTGAAAGTAGCAGCATGTTTGCTCAGTTGGTAGAGCATCGAAATTTGACTTTCCCCTGGGAGGGGGGGGGGGGGGGGTGGGGGGCTCCGGTTGTAAACCATCGGGGATGTTTGTCAAATTAAGGGGGGAAATCAGTAATTTGGTGTCTTTTTTAGTTTAAATTGAAATTGGCCAAATTCTCACTTTTTGGTATATTTTTGGGGTTGAATAGCACGGAATCTCATGATTTTGGTATCTTTTAGGCATTAAAATTTGCAAAACCACGCCCTTTTGAAAGACGGCCGGTATCTTTTAGGAGTATTTTTGAAAAATTCCAACAAACATCCCCGATCGTTTAACCCCGGATTCCTGCCCCCCGGGACCAAATATCAAGTAGAAATATTTACTCAAATCATGCAAAAAAGGTAATTTCTTAAAGCTTTTCCTCCACTGATCTCTATTCAGTGATTTGAAACATATGATTTTGAGTTTTTGTGATTTTATATGGTTTTGGCTATTTCAGTTTGAGTGGATTTTGCAAAATAACTTCTGGGATTATTTTTAAATCAAAGTCCAAATATCAAGTTAGATTGGGTTTCCTGTATGTTTTGAACCCCCTGGTTCAGAAAATGTGTTTTAAGTTGATATTGTGGTTGGTGTTAAAATATACAATGAACATTTATTACATGAATTGTAAATAGACACTGCTGTGTCTATTTTGTAAATTCTGCAATCTTGCACCTTAGTGCGATTTAATGTTTTTAATTTGTTATCAAGCCTTTGCATTAATTTGAAGTTTACAATGCAGTTTACCACTTGTTTGAAGCTGATCAATTTTTTTGGATATTTTCGAAAAACTGATTTTCAAAATATCTATTTTTATCGTTTTAATAAACTTGATCGAGTTAATTTTGGCACTATTCAAAACTTCAGTCATAACTACATATTTAGTGTTAAATTCAAGTCCATAGGTGTAGATTAAGTTATCCTTTAAGCGAAATGAAAAGTAGTTGGTGAGCTTCCCGGAAACTGTAGTGAATCGCCTTAATATTGTTACAGCAAAAACGTAAAATTGTAAACTTTCGCTAGCTTGTTACTGCATGTAAAAGCAAAAAGCCACATGTTTTTTTTACATATTCCTATTCTTTTATATGTATATAATAGGAATATGGCTTTGAATTTGTTAGTTATCACCCGGCTAATCATGTTTTTTACTCTTTTAACATAGCTATTTTTGGCCGTTGATGTAACCGTGCAAAACATGGTGAATTTGAAAAATTTGTACTCCGTGGGAAAAATAACAATGACCATAGAACTGTGTATGATAAATGCCCTGATACATTGCGTTTTGACAAACATACATATGAGCAATATGTGACACTACCAAAAGCGCCACGTGCGGGTCCTCTTGCGCCCCACCCAAACCTTCCAACAAACACTCAATTTTACCGCCAGGAATCACTTTAATCTATTAACTTCAATAAATGTAATAAGACTTATCTAGTATTAATTACTTGTTACTTCGTCTGAATATAACTTTTGAAATAATATTGTAATAATTTAATGGAAGGCTTTGCTTAAGCTAGATTTTATCGTTGTATTATAACAACTCAGTCGTGACGAAAAATAACTTCTCTAATGCGACGTATACTTTCAAATTGATTTATCTTCTAACTTATTAGTATTCTATTAGCCTAGCCTAAATACAATTTACGGGGAATTAATTAGATACTTTTAGAAACATTTAAAGTTCATTGCAATCGTTCATGTTATCTTTCAATGCTTACTAGTTCTTGGTTCCACGTGGTTCAGCACTCTAACGTTTAAACTTTGGTTCTTTGCCTTGAACAACTCGCTTCCTTTCCAAGTCGGCCGTTTGTACCACCAAATTGTTTGTCTTAAGCTTTGACACTTTCTATCGTCTTTTCTGTGTCTTTTCTCAGTACTTGTCTTTAGTATCTCTTTCTTTACTCTTTTGTGAATTGAGTTTCACTGCTAAACTGAAATTAATACTTCTAGAATGGGTTTCTAGATTGAACTTTTCATAGCTTACTGCTACTCGTGACTTGACGATATGAACGTCGACTACTCACTCGACGAACATCAACTAACTGAGACAAATTAGATCTTTTTCTCTCTTTTGTGCGAGTTTATCTTGGTTAGGACAAAGGACATAATCCTGGATATGTAACCCTTTCAGCTTTTCTTATTTTCTTGACCTAATTACAATCTATTGTTCTTTTTACTTACAAGCTCTGGGGACATGAATGGACCAATAATATTCTATTACGCTTGTCGCGTGACGATGTAATTAGTTCACTTTATGAGTGACTATAATACGTTTAATGATGTTTTTGTCACACAATATTGTTGTTGGAATTACGCGAATAAGTCAAGTAAGTTCTCAACTTCAATCGCCTCTAAAAAATATTGATAGAAAATATTTTCGATTTCGCTAGTCAAAAATTCCTGGATCCGCGCCACTGAATTCTATTGTTTAACGAGCAATTTTTGTCACGGTATAGGAACAAAAGTTGCGTTTTCAAATTTATCCGGCATATTGTAGCCAGGTTCTTAGTGTGGACGTAGACAGCGCTGCAGAGCTGCACGATCAACAGGAGAGATGGGGTCAAGTGACTATCCATGCAAGCCGCCTATTGAGAACTGCGCGGGAAAATGGATTTCCTCAGAACAAGGCTCCATTGCAAGCAACGCAGATTGTAAATCTGGGTTGATTTGCCAGACAGACGTGGTGTTGGAAAGCTCTTTCTATTCTTTGTTTGACTCCATAATCGCGTAGAAGACTCCGTTTTCAATTTTTTTCCAAATTGAGGTAAGTTCAATTGTTGTTTTTAAGTTTATGTTGAAGAAAACGCTGTTGGAAAACACAAAACACAATTTTTGTCGATCAATGTAGAAATCCTGCCAACCATGTTTACCAAATCACTCTTGTTTCAGGAACTCCAGTGAACTGGTTTAGTAATGACTTCGTATTTGACACAAAAAGAAGAGGCTGCAGCCACCTGTGTCGGTATGTATCGATTAGAAAGACAATTAAGCCCATGAACCCTTTGAATTTATGACACATTATACAGACATTAATACGTCAAAACAGTTATCATTGTCTTACAATTTTAATTACTAGAGTCTTAATGAGATATTGTTTGTTACTAAATTCAGTTTTTGATGATGACTTTGTTACTTATCTAAATGTTACCACCGCGTTATCGTTGGAGTGCAACCTCCAAATATGTTCAATACTCTTTTACAAACTTATATTTTTGACTGCCGTCAATCAATTTAAAAAATCCTAAATAAAAATAGAATATTTAGCAATAAGAACAATTTTCTCTTCTTATCGTCAACGATAATTAATTCAACTCAAAATGTGCATGATAATATCGAATTTTCTAACAAAATTTTTTGATTGGTGGCAATCAAAATGTGAATTTGCAAAAAAAAGAGTTTCTGAACTTGGGAGGTTGCACTTTAACGGTAAACGAGACGGCGACACGCATGTTTCAAAAACGGTCAGCCCAAGGTTTTTATTTACAATGTTTCGACATTGGACTTTTCGTTCCACAATGTTCCGAGATTCTGTGACTGTTTTTAAAAAAATTTCGAGCCTCCGAAACACTCAATTTGATAAAAAATATCCGAGACGCTCATTTTAAACTCCGAGATTTCGAGAACCGGGATAAATGTCACGAGACATTGGTCAACCCTGGTAGTAGATACAATGATACAAAGTATCTTTATTAAAGTTACATGAATTTTTAATAAACTAGACTGCGTGAACTTGGGATTCGCTTTGTACTTTGTGACAGGATATGAAGAATATGCCAAACTTTGGAAAACGGTGATATTGCCGAAAAGAAATCTCTTAAACTTGTAGAGCCTGTTTATAGGGATGGACTATTAGAAACGTAGCGTAATTTGTTTTCTTTCCTACTGTACATTAACTTTACATTATTTTTTATGACATTATTTTATGCATAGTTAGTTTTTATATAATTCATGAATTGCAGATTTTTAAGGTTTTTTGTTATAGCTTCATATCAATTTTATTTGTAAGGGTTTTGAGACCTTGTGTAAAACTATAATAACGTTTAGCACTATAATTATCATGTCCAGGGTTTTCAATAACAGGCGACTACCGGCGGTATAGGGCCGCCTATTTTACCTCTTATCGCCGGCTATTTTGTGTCCTTCGTAAAAAAATAGGATTGTAAATTTTGGGACACAGACGCCTATTTCATTTACTCAGACGCTTATTCAAAAATATATTGAAAACCCTGTATGTCATGATATTGTCTACACATGCATGAAAAAAAAAATATTGGAACAGTATAGTGCATGCACAATATGCAATAGTTGAGTCCCACAAGTATAAATGAATGAAACAATATGGTATACATGCAGGCTTGTCAAGAGTTTTTCAAGGGCCGGTTCCTAGAAAGACAGATAAGTTTATCCTAGGATAAGCGCTATCCTAGGGATAAATGCCCTATCCGTGGGATAGCTATCCTAGGGATAAAATTAGATTCCTGAAAGCAGTTTTTATCCAAAGGATAGTTATCCGTAGGATAACTTCGCTATTCTCTGTTTAAACCGGGAAAAAAACCTGTTTTCAACGGCGGGAAAATGACTCAGACGCGGCCGCGCTTTGTTTACATTTCATCGGGCTACCTGTGACCCGGCAAATGAAAATTATAACAAATATAAAAGTAAAACAGAAATCGTTTTTGTGACATTGTTTTATAATGGGAATTAGACCGAAAAAACGCGATGTACTTTATAAGATTGAATATACAAAATCAATTTCTCGTCAAACTAATTCAAGCGAAAAGAAAAATTCACTAGCGAAAAACGTCGACTACGAAAGAAAACGAGCAATTTGGTCTTGTATTTGGTTGTAAATCGAGTTCTGTCATTGCTTGATTAAATCTAAGGTTAGAATTAAGTTTTCGGTCGTTTTAATAGTTGTTTGAATTGTATTTATGTCACAAAAACGTCGAGGTTTAGTTCACTTATCCCTAGGATAGCAATTTATCCTAGGTTGGGGAGGTGAGATAACTTTATCAGAGATTTATCCCTGGGACAACGCTATCCGTGCTTTCACGAACACAATTTATCCCTAGAATAACTTTATCCTAAGAATAGCTCATATTTATCCCTAGGATAGAGTTATCCGCCTTTCTAGGAACCGGCCCCTGGTTTTTAAGGCGATTCACAACAGTTTTCGGGAAGCGCACCTACTACTTTTCATTTCGCGCAAAGGATAACTTAATCTACAACTATGGACTTGAATTTAACACTAAATATGTAGTTATGACTGAAGCTTTCAATAGTGCCAAAATTAACTCGATCAAGTTTATTAAAACGATAAAAAAAAGATATTTTGAAAATCAGTTTTTCGAAAATATCTCAAAAACTTGATCGGTACATGCACTGCACGGTATATAAATCAGGAAACGGAAGTCAGGAATCAAATAAGGCATATTCATTTTAAAATAATGATAACAAATTCAAAACATACTGATCATAGTATTTGCATTATGACAAAACCTGAAAAACGAAAATGGAGTCGAATAAATTATAGTAACTGTTTTCTTAATTCCTAACTTCCGGTTCCTGATTTATATACCATGCAGTGCTATGCAAATGTTTTGTATTCTATGCGAATGTATTTGCACGTGCATATGTGAAATAACTTTCTTGTCACACGAGGGAACTAGCCAAATGGTAGTTTAAGTTCTTTAATCGTAGACAAATATTCCAACTACTGTTTCACAACTCTATCTAATAATAACGAGCTACTACATCGCTTATATTGTGTAACCGTGCGTGACCTAGCTGCAACCTGATTGGCTGATTTTAGGAACACTCAGAACCCTTTAAATGCTAAGGCGTAGCCAAGATCACACATGGGCTATACTTAATATATAAAACTAACAAGAATCAATATAATAATACACAAGAAACACTTCCATAAAAGAAGCGAAACTACAAAGATAAAATATGAAAAACCTAGAAATATATTTCACTTAAATTATGGAACAACTGTGTGTGTACAATAAGATGTGATGGAATTCAGATACAAATCAGAACTGATATCTCAAATCATGATAATCAGATTCGGATAAACACAACCAAATGAAGATAAAAGTAATAAGTAAAAAAGCATTAACACATTCCCTAGATAACAGAAAACAAGACATCAATCATCCATCCAATTGCATGCACACAGTTATCTCAATTGATGAATTAACTGAAAAACAAAATAAAATGAGAAATGGAAAATGTTAAGGGATTGTCTCCTTAACATATCCCCCTCCTCAGTTTGTTGCTACTCCTGGAGCAACCCAAAGAGAACAAACAACATACAATTCCTATATAATCAAAATACTTCATTACAAGGGTATATGAAGATATCAATAAGAGAAAAAGATAAATGCAAATAAACTGTAATCTCTGATGAAATAAACTCATCAAAGTCATAATTAATAATTGATAATTATTTTTTTTAATATTGAAGATGGGTGGAGCCAATTCTCCTTCCCCATGCTATGACAACATTTTAATAAATTCCTTTTTTTCAAGTAAGAGCATATAAAATGGTAATGTGTAAATCATTTGATTTAGCACTATAATATTCTTTTATGTTTTTCTTTTGGAAAATTTTGTACTTTTATAATTTTTTTTCGTTCATCCATGAGCTTTATGACAACAACAAAAGCAAAAGAGACAATTTCACAGCACCTCATGAATAAAACGACAAGAGTAAATGCGAGTAAATAGAAAAAAAGTTAATATGTCTAGCTAAACTGCCTAGACTATCTAAGAATGTTCAATCAAACCTTGAAAAGGCTGACAGTTCAAGCTTCTTTAGAAGAAAGTTCAGCATAAACCATGCTAGTTTTGATGGAAAGGCTGTTGACAATCATCACATCACATGGTGGATCAGACACAGGTGGATCAGGAACAGGTACATCAGCAGGTACATCATGAACAGGTACATCAGGTTCAAGATGAAGATGAACTTTATCCTTTTCAACTTGGTAAGCAACATCCGGTAATTTAGGTCGTTTGAGTTTAGACCTGTAAATTTTGAAATAACAACAACCAACAGTGATAGTAATAATGGTATTAATTCCAGCTAGTCCTAAAGCTATGCTGGCGATGATCAGTGTCGTGGTGGTTTCATCAGTTTCATGGATGGTTTCAATTTCAGCTTTGATTTTTTTAACTTTAAGGTAGTTCGGGATCCACACTTCCCGCCGATAGAATTTTCTAAAACTTTTTCTGAATAAAGACTGACACATATAAAAAACAGAAATGAAATAAAAACTAGGGGTCACAGTGCTTGTTTTGGAACTGTGGGGGAGGTAATAGGCCCATTTTTGCCCCATTTCAACTAAAAGAAGTAACGTCAAATTTGTTGAAAATAATATTCTTGCGACCAAATTTGAAAGTTTTTCACAAATCCGCTATAAGAGTCTGACAAAATGCTCCCTTCGCTATAGTTCTCATGAATTTAATCGTTGGAAAAGACATCGACTGAGATATTTTACGGAGATTTAAATGAAGAGCTTCATTAATTTGTTGTACACTTTACCACAAAAAAGTCAAAAATAACATGTTTTAGTCTCGAAGACCATATATTTTTTATTTCAAAATTTTAAAGCTGGGTTTATGCCAAATACAAAAATTGAAAAATAATTGGGTGTCACCGTGCTAATTTTGGAGCTATAAGCAAAAAACGCGCGGAAAATAAGATGATTTCAATGTTTTGGACGCGCGGGAATGGACACTAGTTGCTTTTGAGGCCCGTATGTAATGCAATGATGTTATTTTTTAACAAAAAGTTCAAGAATGACCATATTTTGGCTCTAACGCAAAATTTATTTTTAATTGTACGAGAAATTTTATTTGATTTTACATGCGCGAGCAGGATGCGCAGTAGCAAGGGTCCCGAACTACCTTAAGTGGAGTTGACCATCAAGTCGTGTGTAAGCTTTATCCAAGGCATTCAGTGTACTTTTGTTGAACTTCAACAATGGTGTTATGTTTAAAGACTTGTAATGGAGTTCAAAGACATTTTGATCTGTTGGTGCAATCCAAGGAACATAATGTACTGATATTTCCTGGAAGACAGGAACTGACATGGTGAGGGTGGCAAGACATGTACCAAACCCAGTTTTTAGAAGAGGATGTGTCTCATTACACGGAATGTGGTAAATGGACAGCGGTGTAAGGCTGAGTGGACCAGAGGACAGTTCAATAGTGGTAACTGCGGTGGACAAATAGTAGCGACCATCAAGGTGATACAATAGAGGTGTCTTGGCTTCACAAGGTACTTCCATGTGGTTACGATCAAACTTCATCTTAGTAGCAGGTGTCCATGGAAATCCCAAGAATGCTGAATCATTAGAGGACCTGAGGATCACTTCTGGACAAATTAAAGCGTCAGGCTGACTAAAGCATGCAGTCAATGAATCAGCTTTTAAAACTAATTTATTATTAAGACATGAGACCAAGACTATCGCACCTCAATAAAACAAAGCAACGTTTGAGACACATTAAAAAGTAACAAAATTCGTCAGAAGTAAATGTTGAGTTTGTTTGTTTGTATGTCTTTCGTAGGTGTAAAATTGTCATACTGTATGTGCGCGGTTTATTCGCATGGAGCGCACGTGCATCTATAAAATGTAGGGAATCCCCCCTGGGTCAAATGGAAATTTGAGGAAACCCGGTAAAATGGGCTCAATCATGTCAGTGACGACTGTAGTAGCGCATCGAAGTGGTGGTGGAATTACCTTACGAGACACCTCACCACAATTAAAAGAAAGAATTTGATTATGAAGATCAATAATTGCTTTAAAATGTTTCAGAAAATCGTTTCCCAATATTACATCATAAGTTACATCATTGGCAACAAATACTTTAAATTTGTAAATATCATTATCAATTTCAAATGGAATTTCTGCTTGTCCTTTTATTGCAATATCGTGTCCCTTGACTGACCTTAAAGTACTATTGTCATCCATAGTTTGTAGTGAAATTATGTCTTTAAATTTATTATATACCTGTGAATTAATAACGCTGTGTGAAGCCCCTGTATCACACAAAAATAAAAATGATTGCCCAGCTATTTTTCCTGGTATTGTGAGGTTTTTTGTTAATTTCGTAAATGCAATCGCATTCGCTTGCGCTTGCACATTTTCCCTTTGAAATGGTTTATTGACTTTTAAATTTAATATTTTTTTAACATGAAAAAACTCTGCAAACCGCCTAACCTGACCGCTCAAAAACCTCATCATATGAAATATATGTAAACATTTCTCAAAAAACTTCGAGCGCAACAATAGAAGAAACGAAGTTCCCTGGTTAATTGTATAAGATAAAGCCGCCGAACAATAAAAACATATGCGACCCAGAGAACAAAAATCACACGGGAAAGGAACAACAAAACATTAAAGTCATACAAAAAGAGCTTAAAAAATCGAGCGCGTGCTTCGCTCGTAATGCATAAGAAATCGATGCAATTCTTGCTGAAACATTATTCAAATTATTGATAGGATTCTGTCGCGTGTCGACAGTAGCATTCGAAAAATTATTTAAATTATCATTATCGTCTACAATAATACTAGACAATGGTTCAAAACTATGAGTTGCGTGATGAATATCCATGACATTAACTTTAACATGAGGAATGTCATCAGTGATTTGTAAAACATGAGAACTACTTGAAGTAAAAAATTGATCCGGGTCTATGATAACAGCATTGGTGTGGTCGTGTGTCACTGTCACGTCACTGTTTAGCTCTATGCTGTCACGCTGTGAATCATTAGAGAAAATGGTTTCAAAATTTTGTGTTTCAATTTTCTCTGGCGCGCCGTCGTAAATTTCCTGACGCGAAAGAAGCATATTAGCGTCGTTAGATAAAACCGAAACATTAGTGTCGGCCTGTTGCCGATTACAATCAATCATATCACTAATATAAAAATTAGGTAAACCTAATAGCGGAGCTCCAACAATATGCCTATAATCAATATAATTATTCGGATAATTTTAATTGGTGCGAGCACAATATTATATAATTTAATATGTTTTTGAGGCAAAACAAAAATGCTTCCTTTGCAGCAACTTTAATGTTAAGTGCTTTACAGAAATATGACCTGAACAACTACCCCTATTTCAGCTATTAAATCCCCCTCCCCCTTCCTTTCTGCACAAAAATGAATTAATGCACTCTGTCACTTTGATAGCCTTTGCTTATCAGAACACCAGCAAATATGGATGACATTTGTAGGATTTATTGCCTACATCAATTAATACACCTACAACAAATCAGTAAAGTAAAAATTATTATTAAATAATAATAATTAAATCTATAATTATAATCTAAATTATTTACAAGTGCCTGGCTGATATAAACAACCGGTCGATAAATAAATAGCCTGGAAAAACAGCAACTATGTTGACACATAGTGCCCATCCATTGCAAACACATTTTACTCTGGGGTTGAGAGCAGTAAAACCAAAACTCAAATTAGGTTGATCATATTATTATAGATATAGCTGTTCTTGATATGGTTGTCTTGTTGAAATACTGATTTAATAAATAGCAAAGTAATTTGCATATTTCATGATTTTTATTTTTTAAGAAATGATGAGTCATAATTTACAAAATAACTTGTTCACAAAATTATTATAATAACTATGTAACTATATAATATGTGCTGCTTTGTATAAAAAACAAGAAAATTAAAAAACTTGATATATGCAAATGATATTATTATTTACTAAATCAGTATTTCAACTCGACAACCTTTTTAAGAGCAGCTGTATGTTGATGTTCAATAATATTTTAAATTCAGTTAAAATTGTACATTGTTTTGAAACCTGTTTTGAGAGATCATTATTTCTTATATCTTTATAATACAATTGTATAATAAAGATATAAGAGATAAAAATATCAATTTCTATGTTTGTGGTCTTTAATAGTGAACAAATGCCCAGTGCCTCTTCAGGAAAATTGCCATTTCTCCCTGTGAAGAATCAAACAAACAAAATGACTTAGCACACATTATTGATTTTGTGAAATGCAATGAAAATTGGAAGACCTCTAAATTCACTTTGTGTCAGAATGCAAAATTTGTATATGAAATTCCACCATTGAAGAAGAATTAGTGAAACTACCATGTACATATTTGACCATTTGGGGTTATTTCCTCTGCCTCTCTTATCAAATACAAGCAGCATTTTTTTCATTTATTCTTCAATATCAAATATAACTGTTAAAGTCTCTGATAAAAAAATACTAAACAAACACACATAAGCTGCAAAACACTGATAAAGACATTACAGCTAACAAATAACAAACAAAAATCTAATTTCACATAAAAAAATGAGGAAACAATTCAATCTTCAATTTAATGTCAAAAAGAGAAATGATTTTAAAACGATGCAGTAGTCAAGTGGGATTTGAGCCAAATTAGCCTCCACTGTCTAAAAACATTGGTTTAATTTAAGCTAATATGCCATATTGTATCTTTATTTTGTTGATATGCAAATCTAAAAGCTCAAAAAATTGCAAAATCTTAACTCATAAGACTTGTAACTTGTAAAATATCTGCTCATACAATGAGAAAATATCACAAACCAAATATAGCTAGTAATTTTAGTTAAGATAAACATTGTTGCTTTAGTGGTTGGTTATGTCCATGAAATATGACAGAATTTGTATCTTTTTCATTCATTTGTTTAATTGGAATTTATGGAAATTATATTTATGTACTAAAGTTTAATTTTAGTTAAAAATATGTTTATGTAAAAACAATAATTCTGTCAAAGATTAGCAATGCTAATACAATTTTATGCTAACTGCATTGTTTTCCATTGTTGGATCATCACTATATTGTTCTAAATAGTAAATAGTATCTAACAATGTCACTTCTCCATAAATGTAATTTGTTTACCCTCATACACATTGTTACAGATGTAGTGAGAATGAAAACCAATGGGTTCAGTTGTACATATACTTTGCAATAACAGCTCATCACTATAAACTCATGTTCTTGAATATTATAATGACTAATCTCTTATCTGAGTTTCTCAAAATGAATTAAATGCTGCTTTAAGTTATTTCCTCAAATAAAAATGTCAAAACTTAAGTAGTGGCTTTTTTAACAAATTGCATATTTTTCTCGGCGATTTATATTTCAAGGCAATTCTTAAATATAATTTCTCAACTACAGAAAAACTAGAAACGTGAGTGTTGAGTAATTTTGTTTTCAAAACTAATGAGAACATTCTGGGCATTTTAAATTGAACAATTTGTACGTAATCAGCCGGCAAATAAATTTACATGATTTAAAAGACAGACATTTTACTCTGACTACAAGGTATTTAGGCTTATATAATAAGGTAAGTTTATATAAACAAAACTTGGCTAAAGAAAGACTTCACGAAGAGAATTTCAGAAATAAAAGTGTATTGTTGGAGAGAAACCACTAACCTGCACTTCTCCAGTGATAATGCTAATTTACAAAGAACAAAAGGTCATTGAAATAATTGTGCAAATCCATAAAGGATTGCTTTTACAGCCAACGTTAACGACAGCCGACACTCCACACAAGTAGTCCGCCATTTTCTTCTACGACAGATTTGCGGTTGCTATGTCAACAAATCGACCACTGTCCTTGCTTGAGATATAAAATCGATTCATTTTTGTAAATTTTTCTTTCTTTCTTAGTGATTAAATTAAAGCAAAAGTAATACTAAGTTTTCGATTCTTACCAGATACAGATGACTCCTGATCTCTTGCTTTTTCTTCTTCCAAAGCCATTTGACTCAGTTGAATGAATCCTGGAGCGCCTTTAGTCTTTTCGAGTATCTTGTCCTTTTCCTTTTGCTTTTTTTTCTGAGGATTCCTCCTTCTCTAAAATTGTCTTTTTATGATTCGCTAAAGTTTTCTATGATTGTCTTTGTTGACCAGTTACTATCTGCTTAGGTAAAATTTCTTCTACACTTGTCAGTTGACGCTTTCTTTCTCGCTCAGCTCGCTTTGTTTTTCTTCGTTGAAAGTCCTTCGTGTTTCTTTTCCTAGTGTTTGTTGTTGTTGTTTTTACTCGGTCAAAACACCTTTAACCAGCAGCTTAGCTTTACCAGTTCCTTTCTTCTTGACCATTGTAAAAATATATTTTTTTAGAACAGTGAAAACCAGTCTTGTTAAGGTTTTAGTAAACTGAAAATAATTTGCTTAAGACTTTTTTTGTGTGCCTATTGAGTCAAGGACAGCAAATTTCCTATGTCACGAGTCTACAATTTGTCAAAGTTTAGGCGCCAAAACTTCGGCTCACTGAAACTGGTCAGCAAGATTGCGCGTGAGTGTACACGGACGGACGACGTATGTACGTATGTATGTATGTATGTACGGACGGACGTTGTACGTATTTTCGAATTCCGGGCTTCCTGTGGTCGATTTCAAATGAGCTCGATGGTTTACCATATTTTCTTAATTATGGTGCTCCGCTGGCGCGGGTCTTCGGCCCGCGCGGAGCTCCGCTATATTTGGGAATAGCAAGATTATCAATGAGATGTTGACTCCCATTAGCGACTTTAGATAATAGCGGAGCTCCGCGCGGGCCGAAGGCCCGCGCAAGCGGAGCACCATAATTAAGAAAATATGGTAAACCATCGAGCTCATTTGAAATCGACCACAGGAAGCCCGGATTTCTGAAATACGTACGTCCGTCCGTGTACATTCACGCAAAATTTGCTGACCAGTTTTAGTGGGCGCAAAATAATCAATTTTTTTGCAGTTTACTGAAATTTTTCTACAAAATGTATTTCTGCATTGGACAAAGATCATGAAAATGGTAAAGCTAAGCTGACGGTTTGAAGAGGTTTGACTGCGAAAGGGATACAAAGGCCGCGGCATGAAAAAGAAAAATATCTACGATTCAATGATGAAAAACTTCAAAATATTCAGTTCACTGACAAAATGGGTAAAATTCGCTAGTGGCGCTGTTTTTAACTATTCAAATGTGCAGTCATTCAGAGCTGTGAAAACTTTATTTGATACTTCATTCAATAGTCATTTAAAGCTGAAGATTTTACAAGTTGTATTTTCTGGAAGAGTTTATTTGACGGCAAGTTTGTCGCGGATGGTAGTAAAAAAGGCCGTATTCTTCGTGGATTCTTCGTGGCGTTTTTCAATCATTACTGATGGACTAATCTACTTTTAAAAGTAAAATCGACGGCGATAAAACTTTTATAAAAACAAAAACAAAACAAATACGCGCTGCATTTGCAGCAATTCAAAAGAGGTGAACAGCAAAACGAAAACGACTCACGAAGATAATTTCTCTCTGTTCATTCATCAATTTTTACGGAATATTCATACCACGGAGAGCTGTAGGATCAATGCCGATTTATCAACTATTCACGACAAAAAACTTTTCACACAAGATGTTTGTCAACAAAATAGGACTGCCAATTCATGGAGTGGATGGAAATGCAAATTTAGTACAATGTGTGATCGAGCAACACGAGCTTGCCATCGCCGTTCAGTTGAACTGTGTAAACTTTTTAGAGGCGGTGAAAATGGTTTTTGCCACTTTTAAAATTCTAAAAACATGAACAAGCTTATTGTAATCAGAACTGAGGACAAAAAGTTCAGTGGAAAAGTGACAGTACAGAACAAGAAACTTGGCGCCGGTATGTTTACATTTTTTTGACGATCTTTAATGAATTTCTTTTTTACCATCCACATGAAAGCAGTTTGCAATAATTATATTTACTTGTTTTTATAAGATATTTATCCATCGTTGATATGTTTATGTGTGTGGGTGTTTTTAATTTGATTCTTGTAATTCTTTGATTTGTTATTGAAAATAAAACGCTTGAATGTATGAATTCGTCAGTGTACTTACTTATCTACAAGTTAAAATTTCAAAACTTCATACTAGCTATTTTTTTAATGAGTTACGCAGTATTCACATTTGATAATTGAAAATTCACAACCGTTTTAGATAGCTAGATTACCAATAAGTAATTCATTACACATTTCACCAGAAAAGTGAAATTTTTGTCGATTGTTATAACCAACATTTTTTTTCAAACATGAAAGAGAGTAAAGCGAGAAGCGCGCGGGGATTTGTTTACAACTCAAGGAAGCCATTTGAGTGCTTTTCTAACTTCTCATTGGACAATCAATTTTAATTGACAAGTGCTATTTTTACCATGTATAACAACATATTTTTCGCATTTTTGCGTATAATAAAATGTTGTCGCATGCATAAAGCTTTGTGTATTTCAATTGATTATATGATTATTTGATCATGAAAAGAAAATAACAAAAAAAAAATTGATCAAGAATAATTTGTAGTGAGTGAACAAATGAAAGAATGAATGATTGAATAAATAATTCATTTCATTAAATCGGAGCTCCGCTATTAGGTTTACCTAATTTTTATATTAGTTGTGGTTACACTAAGATCGTTTTCCATGGTTACCAAGGTATTTTTACCTAGGTCGAATTACTGTGGTAGTAATGACTTACCACGCTATCGCGGTTATACTTAAACTGAGTACCTCGGTAAACATTGACCTTTCACCTTTCAAAACTAGCACGAACGCACGCATGTTTTACCGCGAAGCAGTAGACACGACCGATAGCAATGATGAACATATCTCCAGAAGAAACTTTTATACTCTCTTTGCTGATTCTCCTTATATGCAATCGACCATCTTCACATCTTCATATATACTTCTACTTCTTAAGACGATCAGCCCAAAGACGTCGTAGGTACAATTTTCTTCGTATGTTGAAAGTGCATTTAATTCGACTATTGCGAAACAACAAAAGAAATCGAGCTCCGAGACGGGCTTGGGTCCTTCCACGACCACAACATTGGTTTCAAGAACTCCTGAACAATAGAATTCTTGATCACTGTTGGAAAGAAAACTTCCGAGTGTCGAGAGATACTTTTGAATATATTTGTCAACTTGTTGCACCAGCAATTGCGCGCCAAAATACAAGATTGCGGGTCCCGATTCCTGTAGAGAAGAGAGTCGCTGTAGGTTTATGGAGACTTGCTACCGGTGATTGCTATCGATCATGTAGTTTGATTGTTGGTTTGTCCAAAGCTTCTGCATTGTATTGTACCCATGAATTTGTTGAAGAGTTATGCCGGATGAGATGCAATTTTATTAAATTCCCGACAACCACAGCAGAAATACGAAGGAACATTGAGGGCTTTAAAGACAACAGTGATATACCAAACGTCGTAGGAGCAGTGGATGGTACTCACGTACCCATAAAAGCTCCAGACATAAACCACGAAGACTATTTCAACCGTAAACATTTTTATAGTTATGTTGTTCAAGGAGTTGTGGATTCATCCAACCTCTACATGTCTGTATCAACGGGATACCCTGGTAGCGTGCACGATGCAAGAGTTCTGAGATTATCAGAACCTTACGACGCTGCAGAAAACGAGAATGTGCTTATGGAACCTACAGTGTCGATATCAATGGCACCACTGTCCGTCCTCTGATAGTAGGAGATTCTGCTTATCCTCTTACAACCTGGCTGCTTAGGCCCAGGAAAGATAACGGAGCACTTGATCAACATCAACGACATTTTAACAAAGAACTTTCTAAGGCAAGAGTTGTCTCTGAACATGCATTTGGATTAACAAAGAATAGGTGGAGAATTCTACAAAAAACGGGTTGGACGATCAATCAGATCGTGTTCCGGACACAATATTTGCATGCTGTGTGCTGCACAACATTTGTATTTTACGAGGAGATCAATATGATGATGATGATGATCACTTTGATGATGACCATGATGATAATGATGGTAATGATGCTCCCCCCTCTCGTGATGCTGCAGAAGTACTACAAGCTGTTGTTGACTATTTAGCAGACCAGTAAAAAGTAATTCAACTTGACTAAAGAATTGATCTTATTTCTATATAACAATCCATTCAATCAAGTTCTTCAATGTGTTTTTATTCATGATATAACTGATTGCAGTTAGATGTATAGCTGTATATTGTTGTAATTACATGGTGAAAAATATTATTAATGCTGGAAAGCATAATGCCGTAGAGAGCATTTTTTAGATAACTTTTGTATATAGGTGTATTAATCTTTGTCATTCAACTTATATCACTTGCAATGCATGTAATTATGATTCTACAGTTTAAAAAAATAGAAGAAAAAATTAAAAGAATATAAAAACTTTTACTTTTTGTGTATTCTTGAGTTTTGTATTGTTGTGCATGTAAATGCAAATATCCAATAAAATAAACTCTAAACAGTAACAAATACATTTTAAGTAGTATAGAAACACCGTTGACCCAACAATAGATACCGCCGGTATGGCCGGTATAACCAGAGAACAATAGGCGGTATGACGGTAGAAGATTAAGGAACCAATAGGAGACCGCTCTGAGAGAACAATAGACGCGGTCATTTCGAACGAACTTTAACGGTAAGCAGGCCTCCGAAAAAAAATTCGCAAAACTTTACCATCATGCTATGTTTTAGCGATTTTATTTTCCCGATTAGGTGTAACCTGATTAGTTAAATGTTCATGAGAAATGATATTCCAAATCAGATTTTATGATTGTGATACTTCGAGTTTAATGAGAGTTTGTGTACTCTTTTGATAGCAGGTAACTTCATTGTTCTTTGCTCTCTCTCTCTCTGCGTGATTTTTGAATACTAATTAGAATACTTTATTTAAGTTTGAGATATGTTATTTTGTTATTGTTTCAACACGAAAATATGTTATACTTTCATATTTGGGTAATAATTTTATCCATCGAATTTTCTTGCTTGTTTATCCAAACTCGTGTATTCATCCTTCATTCCGAACAATTTTAATCAGGCAATCATTCCATAGAGAACCCGCAACTGCCCACTACACAGGAAGCTCAAGCCAACAGTTTGGATAACGATCCTGCCGTAATCTTGTTTTGAATTTTTCGTCTTCAGAAAGATCACAAGTAACGTCTCCGGTTTTCACTGATGTCGATGAGAAAATAATTTCATTTTTATCTGTGTTTGTTGGGTTTTAAGCTATGTTACGATCGTGATAAACAACAACTTTGACCTTAAGTTGGAGCTTGGCCTTTTGTAGATACACTTTTCGTTCGGTTACATTTAATTGATGTACATCCGCAAGGTGGTTGGCTAGTCGAACTAAATACTTGGAGTCACATATTGGACAATACCTACAAACTCGCTTGTACACCATGTTAACAGCTGATGACAACTAGATGACAATGTACAAATCTATTGCAGCTCCCCTTTATAACAAGGCCAAAAATGCCAAAAAAAAAATAACAGGCCGAAAAGGCCAAAACACATGCACTTTAATACAAATTTATGCAAATTGTTTTTTCAAAAAATGCATTTTTTGCGGTTTTTTTTCCTACTTTTTTCGCGGATTAGCATAATCACAGCTGTTTTTGTAAAAATTAGTTCCACAAGAGTGATCTACTAATGAAGAAATCAAAAGTTCCACTTTAATGCAAATTTATGCCAATTTTATTTTCAAAAAATGCATTTTTTGCGTTTTTTTGCTACTTTTTTCGCGGATTTGCATAATCACAGCTGTTTTTGTAAAAATTAGTTCCACAAGAGTGATCTACTAATGAAGAAATCAAAAGTTCCACTTTAATGCAAATTTATGCAATTTTTTTTTCAAAAAATGTATTTTTTGCGTTTTTTTGCTACTTTTTTCGCGGATTTGCATAATCACAGCTGTTTTTGTAAAAATTAGTTCCACAAGAGTGATCTACTAATGAAGAAATCGAAAGTTCCACTTTAATGCAAATTTATGCATTTTTTGCGTTTTTTTGTTACTTTTTTCGCGGATTTGCATAATCACAGCTGTTTTTGTAAAAATTAGTTCCACAAGAGTGATCTACTAATGAAGAAATCAAAAGTTCCACTTTAATGCAAATTTATGCAAATTTTTTTTTCAAAAAATGCATTTTTTGCGTTTTTTTGCTACTTTTTTCGCGGATTTGCATAATCACAGCTGTTTTTGTAAAAATTAGTTCCACAAGAGTGATCTACTAATGAAGAAATCAAAAGTTCCACTTTAATGCAAATTTATGCAAATTTTTTTTCAAAAAATGTATTTTTTGCGTTTTTTTTGCTACTTTTTTCGCGGATTTGCATAATCACAGCTGTTTTTGTAAAAATTAGTTCCACAAGAGTGATCTACTAATGAAGAAATCGAAAGTTCCACTTTAATGCAAATTTATGCATTTTTTGCGTTTTTTTGTAACTTTTTTCGCGGATTTGCATAATCACAGCTGTTTTTGTAAAAATTAGTTCCACAAGAGTGATCTACTAATGAAGAAATCAAAAGTTCCACTTTAATGCAAATTTATGCAAATTTATTTTCAAAAAATGCATTTTTTGCGGTTTTTTGCTACTTTTTTAGCGGATTTGCATAATCACAGCTGTTTTTGTAAAAATTAGTTCCACAAGAGTGATCTACTAATGAAGAAATCAAAAGTTCCACTTTAATGCAAATTTATGCAAATTAAAAAAAAAAATGCATTTCTCGCGTTTTTTTGCTACTTTTTTCACGGATTTGCATAATCACAGCTGTTTTTGTACAAATTAGTTCCACAAGAGTGATCTACTAATGAAGAAATCAAAAGTTCCACTTTAATGCAAATTTATGCAAATTTTTTTCTTCAAAAAATGCATTTTTTGCTACTTTTTTCGCGGATTTGCATAATCATAGCTGTTTTTGTAAAAATTATTTCCACAAGAGTGATCTACTAATGAAGAAATCAAAAGTTCCACTTTAATGCAAATTTATGCAAATTTATTTTCAAAAAATGCATTTCTTGCGGTTTTTTGCTACTTTTTTAGCGGATTTGCATAATCACAGCTGTTTTTGTAAAAATTAGTTCCACAAGAGTGATCTACTAATGAAGAAATCAAAAGTTCCACTTTAATGCAAATTTATGCAAATTAAAAAAAAAAAATGCATTTTTCCCGTTTTTTTTGCTACTTTTTTCGCGGATTTGCATAATCACAGCTGTTTTTGTAAACATTAGTTCCAGAAGAGTGATCTACTAATGAAGAAATCAAAAGTTCCACCTTAATGCAAATTTATGCATTTTTTGCGTTTTTTTGCTACTTTTTTCGCGGATTTGCATAATCACAGCTGTTTTTGTAAAAATTAGTTCCACAAGAGTGATCTACTAATGAAGAAATCAAAAGTTCCACTTTAATGCAAATTTATGCAAATCTTTTTTTCAAAAAATGCATTTTTTGCGGTTTTTTGCTACTTTTTTCGCGGATTTGCATAATCACAGCTGTTTTTGTAAAAATTAGTTCCACAAGAGTGATCTACTAATGAAGAAATCAAAAGTTCCACTTTAATGCAAATTTATGCAATTTTTTTTTTCAAAAAATGCATTTTTTTGCGGTTTTTTTGCTACTTTTTTCGCGGATTTGCATAATCACAGCTGTTTTTGTAAAAATTAGTTCCACAAGAGTGATCTACTAATGAAGAAATCAAAAGTTCCACTTTAATGCAAATTTATGCACATTTTTTTTTCAAAAAATGCATTTTTTGCGGGTTTTTTTTGCTACTTTTTTCGCGGATTTGCATAATCACAGCTGTTTTTGTAAAAATTAGTTCCACAAGAGTGATCTACTAATGAAGAAATCAAAAGTTCCACTTTAATGCAAATTTATGCAAATTTTTTTTTCAAAACACGCATTTTTTGGCGTTTTTTTGCTACTTTTTTCGCGGATTTGCATAATCACAGCTGTTTTTGTAAAAATTAGTTCCACAAGAGTGATCTACTAATGAAGAAATCAAAAGTTCCACTTTAATGCAAATTCACGCAAATTTTTTTTCAAAAAATGCATTTTTCCCTTTTTTTTGCTACTTTTTTTCGCGGATTTGCATAATCACAGCTGTTTTTGTAAAAATTAGTTCCACAAGAGTGATCTACTAATGAAGAAATCAAAAGTTCCACTTTAATGCAAATTTATGCACATTTTTTTTTTCAAAAAATGCATTTTTTGCGTTTTTTTGCTACTTTTTTCACGGATTTGCATAATCACAGCTGTTTTTGTAAAAATTAGTTCCACAAGAGTGATCTACTAATGAAGAAATCAAAAGTTCCACTTTAATGCAAATTTATGCAAATTTTTTTTCAAAAAATGCATTTTTTGCGTTTTTTTGCTATTTTTTTCGCGGATTTGCATAATAACAGCTGTTTTTGTAAAAATTAGTTCCACAAGAGTGATCTGCTAATGAAGAAATCAAAAGTTCCACTTTAATGCAAATTTATGCACATTTTTTTTTTCAAAAAATGCATTTCTTGCGTTTTTTTGCTACTTTTTTCACGGATTTGCATAATCACAGCTGTTTTTGTACAAATTAGTTCCACAAGAGTGATCTACTAATGAAGAAATCAAAAGTTCCACTTTAATGCAAATTTATGCAAATTTTTTTCTTAAAAAAATGCATTTTTTGCTACTTTTTTCGCGGATTTGCATAATAATAGCTGTTTTTGTAAAAATTATTTCCACAAGAGTGATCTACTAATGAAGAAATCAAAAGTTCCACTTTAATGCAAATTTATGCAAATTTATTTTCAAAAAATGCATTTTTTGCGGTTTTTTGCTTTTTTTTTAGCGGATTTGCATAATCACAGCTGTTTTTGTAAAAATTAGTTCCATAAGAGTGATCTACTAATGAAGAAATCAAAAGTTCCACTTTAATGCAAATTTATGCAAATTAAAAAAAAAAATGCATTTTTCCCGTTTTTTTTGCTACTTTTTTCGCGGATTTGCATAATCACAGCTGTTTTTGTAAACATTAGTTCCAGAAGAGTGATCTACTAATGAAGAAATCAAAAGTTCCACCTTAATGCAAATTTATGCATTTTTTGCGTTTTTTTGCTACTTTTTTCGCGGATTTGCATAATCACAGCTGTTTTTGTAAAAATTAGTTCCACAAGAGTGATCTACTAATGAAGAAATCAAAAGTTCCACTTTAATGCAAATTTATGCAAATCTTTTTTTCAAAAAATGCATTTTTTGCGTTTTTTTGCTACTTTTTTCGCGGATTTGCATAATCACAGCTGTTTTTGTAAAAATTAGTTCCACAAGAGTGATCTACTAATGAAGAAATCAAAAGTTCCACTTTAATGCAAATTTATGCAATTTTTTTTTTTCAAAAAATGCATTTTTTTGCGGTTTTTTTGCTACTTTTTTCGCGGATTTGCATAATCACAGCTGTTTTTGTAAAAATTATTTCCACAAGAGTGATCTACTAATGAAGAAATCAAAAGTTCCACTTTAATGCAAATTTATGCAAATTTATTTTCAAAAAATGCATTTTTTGCGGTTTTTTGCTACTTTTTTAGCGGATTTGCATAATCACAGCTGTTTTTGTAAAAATTAGTTCCACAAGAGTGATCTACTAATGAAGAAATCAAAAGTTCCACTTTAATGCAAATTTATGCAAATTAAAAAAAAAAATGCATTTTTCCCGTTTTTTTTGCTACTTTTTTCGCGGATTTGAATAATCACAGCTGTTTTTGTAAACATTAGTTCCACAAGAGTGATCTACTAATGAAGAAATCAAAAGTTCAACCTTAATGCAAATTTATGCATTTTTTGCGTTTTTTTGCTACTTTTTTCGCAGATTTGCATAATCACAGCTGTTTTTGTAAAAATTAGTTCCACAAGAGTGATCTACTAATGAAGAAATCAAAAGTTCCACTTTAATGCAAATTTATGCAAATCTTTTTTTCAAAAAATGCATTTTTTGCGTTTTTTTGCTACTTTTTTCGCGGATTTGCATAATCACAGCTGTTTTTGTAAAAATTAGTTCCACAAGAGTGATCTACTAATGAAGAAATCAAAAGTTCCACTTTAATGCAAATTTATGCAATTTTTTTTTTCAAGAAATGCTTTTTTTTGCGGTTTTTTTGCTACTTTTTTCGCGGATTTGCATAATCACAGCTGTTTTTGTAAAAATTAGTTCCACAAGAGTGATCTACTAATGAAGAAATCAAAAGTTCCACTTTAATGCAAATTTATGCAAATTTTTTTTCAAAAAATGCATTTTTTGCGTTTTTTTGCTACTTTTTTCGCGGATTTGCATAATAACAGCTGTTTTTGTAAAAATTAGTTCCACAAGAGTGATCTGCTAATGAAGAAATAAAAAGTTCCACTTTAATGCAAATTTATGCACATTTTTTTTTTCAACAAATGCATTTCTTGCGTTTTTTTGCTACTTTTTTCACGGATTTGCATAATCACAGCTGTTTTTGTACAAATTAGTTCCACAAGAGTGATCTACTAATGAAGAAATCAAAAGTTCCACTTTAATGCAAATTTATGCAAATTAAAAAAAAAAATGCATTTTTCCTGTTTTTTTTGCTACTTTTTTCGCGGATTTGCATAATCACAGCTGTTTTTGTAAACATTAGTTCCACAAGAGTGATCTACTAATGAAGAAATCAAAAGTTCCACTTTAATGCAAATTTATGCATATTTTTTTTTTCAAAAAATGCATTTTTTGCGTTTTTTTGCTACTTTTTTCACGGATTTGCATAATCACAGCTGTTTTTGTAAAAATTAGTTCCACAAGAGTGATCTACTAATGAAGAAATCAAAAGTTCCACTTTAATGCAAATTTATGCAAATTTTTTTTCAAAAAATGCATTTTTTGCGTTTTTTTGCTATTTTTTTCGCGGATTTGCATAATAACAGCTGTTTTTGTAAAAATTAGTTCCACAAGAGTGATCTGCTAATGAAGAAATCAAAAGTTCCACTTTAATGCAAATTTATGCACATTTTTTTTTTCAAAAAATGCATTTTTTGCGTTTTTTTGCTACTTTTTTCACGGATTTGCATAATCACAGCTGTTTTTGTACAAATTAGTTCCACAAGAGTGATCTACTAATGAAGAAATCAAAAGTTCCACTTTAATGCAAATTTATGCAAATTTTTTTCTTAAAAAAATGCATTTTTTGCTACTTTTTTCGCGGATTTGCATAATAATAGCTGTTTTTGTAAAAATTATTTCCACAAGAGTGATCTACTAATGAAGAAATCAAAAGTTCCACTTTAATGCAAATTTATGCAAATTTATTTTCAAAAAATGCATTTTTTGCGGTTTTTTGCTACTTTTTTAGCGGATTTGCATAATCACAGCTGTTTTTGTAAAAATTAGTTCCACAAGAGTGATCTACTAATGAAGAAATCAAAAGTTCCACTTTAATGCAAATTTATGCAAATTAAAAAAAAAAATGCATTTTTCCCGTTTTTTTTGCTACTTTTTTCGCGGATTTGCATAATCACAGCTGTTTTTGTAAACATTAGTTCCACAAGAGTGATCTACTAATGAAGAAATCAAAAGTTCCACCTTAATGCAAATTTATGCATTTTTTGCGTTTTTTTGCTACTTTTTTCGCGGATTTGCATAATCACAGCTGTTTTTGTAAAAATTAGTTCCACAAGAGTGATCTACTAATGAAGAAATCAAAAGTTCCACTTTAATGCAAATTTATGCAAATCTTTTTTTCAAAAAATGCATTTTTTGCGTTTTTTTGCTACTTTTTTCGCGGATTTGCATAATCACAGCTGTTTTTGTAAAAATTAGTTCCACAAGAGTGATCTACTAATGAAGAAATCAAAAGTTCCACTTTAATGCAAATTTATGCAATTTTTTTTTTCAAGAAATGCTTTTTTTTGCGGTTTTTTTGCTACTTTTTTCGCGGATTTGCATAATCACAGCTGTTTTTGTAAAAATTAGTTCCACAAGAGTGATCTACTAATGAAGAAATCAAAAGTTCCACTTTAATGCAAATTTATGCAAATTTTTTTTCAAAAAATGCATTTTTTGCGTTTTTTTGCTACTTTTTTCGCGGATTTGCATAATAACAGCTGTTTTTGTAAAAATTAGTTCCACAAGAGTGATCTGCTAATGAAGAAATAAAAAGTTCCACTTTAATGCAAATTTATGCACATTTTTTTTTCAAAAAATGCATTTCTTGCGTTTTTTTGCTACTTTTTTCACGGATTTGCATAATCACAGCTGTTTTTGTACAAATTAGTTCCACAAGAGTGATCTACTAATGAAGAAATCAAAAGTTCCACTTTAATGCAAATTTATGCAAATTTTTTTCTTCAAAAAATGCATTTTTTGCTACTTTTTTCGCGGATTTGCATAATCATAGCTGTTTTTGTAAAAATTATTTCCACAAGAGTGATCTACTAATGAAGAAATCAAAAGTTCCACTTTAATGCAAATTTATGCAAATTTATTTTCAAAAAATGCATTTTTTGCGGTTTTTTGCTACTTTTTTAGCGGATTTGCATAATCACAGCTGTTTTTGAAAAAATTAGTTCCACAAGAGTGATCTACTAATGAAGAAATCAAAAGTTCCACTTTAATGCAAATTTATGCAAATTAAAAAAAAAATGCATTTTTCCTGTTTTTTTTGCTACTTTTTTCGCGGATTTGCATAATCACAGCTGTTTTTGTAAAAATTAGTTCCACAAGAGTGATCTACTAATGAAGAAATCAAAAGTTCCACCTTAATGCAAATTTATGCATTTTTTGCGTTTTTTTGCTACTTTTTTCGCGGATCTGCATAATCACAGCTGTTTTTGTAAAAATTAGTTCCACAAAAGTGATCTACTAATGAAGAAATCAAAAGTTCCACTTTAATGCAAATTTATGCAAATCTTTTTTTCAAAAAATGCATTTTTTGCGTTTTTTTGCTACTTTTTTCGCGGATTTGCATAATCACAGCTGTTTTTGTAAAAATTAGTTCCACAAGAGTGATCTACTAATGAAGAAATCAAAAGTTCCACTTTAATGCAAATTTATGCAATTTTTTTTTTTAAAAAAATGCATTTTTTTGCGGTTTTTTTGCTACTTTTTTCGCGGATTTGCATAATCACAGCTGTTTTTGTAAAAATTAGTTCCACAAGAGTGATCTACTAATGAAGAAATCAAAAGTTCTACTTTAATGCAAATTTATGCACATTTTTTTTTCAAAAAATGCATTTTTTGCGGGTTTTTTTTGCTACTTTTTTCGCGGATTTGCATAATCACAGCTGTTTTTGTAAAAATTAGTTCCACAAGAGTGATCTACTAATGAAAAAAACAAAAGTTCCACTTTAATGCAAATTTATGCAAATTTTTTTTTCAAAACACGCATTTTTTGCGTTTTTTTGCTACTTTTTTCACGGATTTGCATAATCACAGCTGTTTTTGTAAAAATTAGTTCCACAAGAGTGATCTACTAATGAAGAAATCAAAAGTTCCACTTTAATGCAAATTTATGCAAATTTATTTTCAAAAAATGCATTTTTTGCTACTTTTTTCGCGGATTTGCATAATCACAGCTGTTTTTGTAAAAATTAGTTCCCCAAGAGTGATCTACTAATGAAGAAATCAAAAGTTCCACTTTAATGCAAATTTATGCAAATTAAAAAAAAAAAAATGCATTTTTTCCGTTTTATTTGCTACTTTTTTCGTGGATTTGCATAATCACAGCTGTTTTTGTAAACATTAGTTCCACAAGAGTGATCTACTAATGACGAAATCAAAAGTTCCATTTTAATGCAAATTTATGCAATTTTTTTTTTCAAAAAATGCATTTTTTGCGTTTTTTTGCTACTTTTTTCGCGGATTTGCATAATCACACCTGTTTTTGTAAAAATTAGTTCCACAAGAGTGATCTACTAATGAAGAAATCAAAAGTTCCACTTTAATGCAAATTTATGCAAATTTTTTTTCCAAAAAATGCATTTTTTGCGGTTTTTTGCTACTTTTTTCGCGAATTTGCATAATCACAGGTGTTTTTGTAAAAATTAGTTCCCCAAGAGTGATCTACTAATGAAGAAATCAAAAGTTCCACTTTAATGCAAATTTATGCAAATTTTTTTCTTCAAAAAATGCATTTTTTGGTACTTTTTTCGCGGATTTGCATAATCATAGCTGTTTTTGTAAAAATTAGTTCCACAAGAGTGATCTACTAATAAAGAAATCAAAAGTTCCACTTTAATGCAAATTTATGCACATTTTTTTTTTCAAAAAATGCATTTTTTGCGTTTTTTTTTTTGCTACTTTTTTCGGGGATTTGCATAATCACAGCTGTTTTTGTAAAAATTAGTTCCACAAGAGTGATCTACTAATGAAGAAATCAAAAGTTCCACTTTAATGCAAATTTATGCAAATTAAAAAAAAAAATGCATTTTTCCCGTTTTTTTTGCTACTTTTTTCGCGGATTTGCATAATCACAGCTGTTTTTGTAAAAATTAGTTCCACAAGAGTGATCTACTAATGAAGAAATCAAAAGTTCCACCTTAATGCAAATTTATGCATTTTTTGCGTTTTTTTGCTACTTTTTTCGCGGATTTGCATAATCACAGCTGTTTTTGTAAAAATTAGTTCCACAAGAGTGATCTACTAATGAAGAAATCAAAAGTTCCACTTTAATGCAAATTTATGCAATTTTTTTTTTCAAGAAATGCTTTTTTTTGCGGTTTTTTTGCTACTTTTTTCGCGGATTTGCATAATCACAGCTGTTTTTGTAAAAATTAGTTCCACAAGAGTGATCTACTAATGAAGAAATCAAAAGTTCCACTTTAATGCAAATTTATGCAAATTTTTTTTCAAAAAATGCATTTTTTGCGTTTTTTTGCTACTTTTTTCGCGGATTTGCATAATAACAGCTGTTTTTGTAAAAATTAGTTCCACAAGAGTGATCTGCTAATGAAGAAATAAAAAGTTCCACTTTAATGCAAATTTATGCACATTTTTTTTTTCAAAAAATGCATTTCTTGCGTTTTTTTGCTACTTTTTTCACGGATTTGCATAATCACAGCTGTTTTTGTACAAATTAGTTCCACAAGAGTGATCTACTAATGAAGAAATCAAAAGTTCCACTTTAATGCAATTTTATGCAAATTTTTTTCTTCAAAAAATGCATTTTTTGCTACTTTTTTCGCGGATTTGCATAATCATAGCTGTTTTTGTAAAAATTATTTCCACAAGAGTGATCTACTAATGAAGAAATCAAAAGTTCCACTTTAATGCAAATTTATGCAAATTTATTTTCAAAAAATGCATTTTTTGCGGTTTTTTGCTACTTTTTTAGCGGATTTGCATAATCACAGCTGTTTTTGTAAAAATTAGTTCCACAAGAGTGATCTACTAATGAAGAAATCAAAAGTTCCACTTTAATGCAAATTTATGCAAATTAAAAAAAAAATGCATTTTTCCTGTTTTTTTTGCTACTTTTTTCGCGGATTTGCATAATCACAGCTGTTTTTGTAAACATTAGTTCCACAAGAGTGATCTACTAATGAAGAAATCAAAAGTTCCACTTTAATGCAAATTTATGCATTTTTTGCGTTTTTTTGCTACTTTTTTCGCGGATCTGCATAATCACAGCTGTTTTTGTAAAAATTAGTTCCACAAGAGTGATCTACTAATGAAGAAATCAAAAGTTCCACTTTAATGCAAATTTATGCAAATCTTTTTTTCAAAAAATGCATTTTTTGCGTTTTTTTGCTACTTTTTTCGCGGATTTGCATAATCACAGCTGTTTTTGTAAAAATTAGTTCCACAAGAGTGATCTACCAATGAAGAACTCAAAAGTTCCACTTTAATGCAAATTTATGCAATTTTTTTTTTTCAAAAAATGCATTTTTTTGCGGTTTTTTTGCTACTTTTTTCGCGGATTTGCATAATCACAGCTGTTTTTGTAAAAATTAGTTCCACAAGAGTGATCTACTAATGAAGAAATCAAAAGTTCTACTTTAATGCAAATTTATGCACATTTTTTTTTCAAAAAATGCATTTTTTGCGGGTTTTTTTTGCTACTTTTTTCGCGGATTTGCATAATCACAGCTGTTTTTGTAAAAATTAGTTCCACAAGAGTGATCTACTAATGAAGAAATCAAAAGTTCCACTTTAATGCAAATTTATGCAAATCTTTTTTTCAAAAAATGCATTTTTTGCGTTTTTTTTGCTACTTTTTTCGCGGATTTGCATAATCACAGCTGTTTTTGTAAAAATTAGTTCCACAAGAGTGATCTACTAATGAAGAAATCAAAAGTTCCACTTTAATGCAAATTTATGCAATTTTTTTTTTCAAGAAATGCTTTTTTTTGCGGTTTTTTTGCTACTTTTTTCGCGGATTTGCATAATCACAGCTGTTTTTGTAAAAATTAGTTCCACAAGAGTGATCTACTAATGAAGAAATCAAAAGTTCCACTTTAATGCAAATTTATGCAAATTTTTTTTCAAAAAATGCATTTTTTGCGTTTTTTTTGCTACTTTTTTCGCGGATTTGCATAATAACAGCTGTTTTTGTAAAAATTAGTTCCACAAGAGTGATCTGCTAATGAAGAAATAAAAAGTTCCACTTTAATGCAAATTTATGCACATTTTTTTTTTCAAAAAATGCATTTCTTGCGTTTTTTTGCTACTTTTTTCACGGATTTGCATAATCACAGCTGTTTTTGTACAAATTAGTTCCACAAGAGTGATCTACTAATGAAGAAATCAAAAGTTCCACTTTAATGCAAATTTATGCAAATTTTTTTCTTCAAAAAATGCATTTTTTGCTACTTTTTTCGCGGATTTGCATAATCATAGCTGTTTTTGTAAAAATTATTTCCACAAGAGTGATCTACTAATGAAGAAATCAAAAGTTCCACTTTAATGCAAATTTATGCAAATTTATTTTCAAAAAATGCATTTTTTGCGGTTTTTTGCTACTTTTTTAGCGGATTTGCATAATCACAGCTGTTTTTGTAAAAATTAGTTCCACAAGAGTGATCTACTAATGAAGAAATCAAAAGTTCCACTTTAATGCAAATTTATGCAAATTAAAAAAAAAATGCATTTTTCCTGTTTTTTTTGCTACTTTTTTCGCGGATTTGCATAATCACAGCTGTTTTTGTAAACATTAGTTCCACAAGAGTGATCTACTAATGAAGAAATCAAAAGTTCCACCTTAATGCAAATTTATGCATTTTTTGCGTTTTTTTGCTACTTTTTTCGCGGATCTGCATAATCACAGCTGTTTTTGTAAAAATTAGTTCCACAAGAGTGATCTACTAATGAAGAAATCAAAAGTTCCACTTTAATGCAAATTTATGCAAATCTTTTTTTCAAAAAATGCATTTTTTGCGTTTTTTTGCTACTTTTTTCGCGGATTTGCATAATCACAGCTGTTTTTGTAAAAATTAGTTCCACAAGAGTGATCTACTAATGAAGAAATCAAAAGTTCCACTTTAATGCAAATTTATGCAATTTTTTTTTTTCAAAAAATGCATTTTTTTGCGGTTTTTTTTGCTACTTTTTTCGCGGATTTGCATAATCACAGCTGTTTTTGTAAAAATTAGTTCCACAAGAGTGATCTACTAATGAAGAAATCAAAAGTTCTACTTTAATGCAAATTTATGCACATTTTTTTTTCAAAAAATGCATTTTTTGCGGGTTTTTTTTGCTACTTTTTTCGCGGATTTGCATAATCACAGCTGTTTTTGTAAAAATTAGTTCCACAAGAGTGATCTACTAATGAAAAAAACAAAAGTTCCACTTTAATGCAAATTTATGCAAATTTTTTTTTCAAAACACGCATTTTTTGCGTTTTTTTGCTACTTTTTTCACGGATTTGCATAATCACAGCTGTTTTTGTAAAAATTAGTTCCACAAGAGTGATCTACTAATGAAGAAATCAAAAGTTCCACTTTAATGCAAATTTATGCAAATTTATTTTCAAAAAATGCATTTTTTGCGGTTTTTTGCTACTTTTTTCGCGGATTTGCATAATCACAGCTGTTTTTGTAAAAATTAGTTCCCCAAGAGTGATCTACTAATGAAGAAATCAAAAGTTCCACTTTAATGCAAATTTATGCAAATTAAAAAAAAAAAAATGCATTTTTTCCGTTTTATTTGCTACTTTTTTCGTGGATTTGCATAATCACAGCTGTTTTTGTAAACATTAGTTCCACAAGAGTGATCTACTAATGAAGAAATCAAAAGTTCCATTTTAATGCAAATTTATGCAATTTTTTTTTTCAAAAAATGCATTTTTTGCGTTTTTTTGCTACTTTTTTCGCGGATTTGCATAATCACACCTGTTTTTGTAAAAATTAGTTCCACAAGAGTGATCTACTAATGAAGAAATCAAAAGTTCCACTTTAATGCAAATTTATGCAAATTTTTTTTCCAAAAAATGCATTTTTTGCGGTTTTTTGCTACTTTTTTCGCGAATTTGCATAATCACAGGTGTTTTTGTAAAAATTAGTTCCCCAAGAGTGATCTACTAATGAAGAAATCAAAAGTTCCACTTTAATGCAAATTTATGCAAATTTTTTTCTTCAAAAAATGCATTTTTTGGTACTTTTTTCGCGGATTTGCATAATCATAGCTGTTTTTTTAAAAATGAGTTCCACAAGAGTGATCTACTAATGAAGAAATCAAAAGTTCCACTTTAATGCAAATTTATGCACATTTTTTTTTTCAAAAAATGCATTTTTTGCGTTTTTTTTTTGCTACTTTTTTCGGGGATTTGCATAATCACAGCTGTTTTTGTAAAAATTAGTTCCACAAGAGTGATCTACTAATGAAGAAATCAAAAGTTCCACTTTAATGCAAATTTATGCAAATTTTTTTTTCAAAACATGCATTTTTTGGCGTTTTTTTGCCACTTTTTTCGCGGATTTGCATAATCACAGCTGTTTTTGTAAAAATTAGTTCCACAAGAGTGATCTACTAATGAAAAAATTGAAAGTTCCACTTTAATGCAAATTTATGCAAATTTTTTTTCAAAAAATGCATTTTTTGCGGTTTTTTGCTACTTTTTTCGCGGATTTGCATAATCACATCTGTTTTTGTAAAAATTAGTTCCCCAAGAGTGATCTACTAATGAAGAAATCAAAAGTTCCACTTTAATGCAAATTTATGCAAATTAAAAAAAAAATGCATTTTTCCCGTTTTTTTTGCTACTTTTTTCGCGGATTTGCATAATCACAGCTGTTTTTGTAAACATTAGTTCCACAAGAGTGATCTACTAATGAAGAAATCAAAAGTTCCACTTTAATGCAAATTTATGCAAATCTTTTTTTCAAAAAATGCATTTTTTGCGTTTTTGTGCTACTTTTTTCGCGGATTTGCATAATCACAGCTGTTTTTGTAAAAATTAGTTCCACAAGAGTGATCTACTAATGAAGAAATCAAAAGTTCCACTTTAATGCAAATTTATGCACATTTTTTTTTTCCAAAAATGCATTTTTTGCGTTTTTTTGCTACTTTTTTCGCGGATTTGCATAATCACAGCTGTTTTTGTAAAAATTAGTTCCACAAGAGTGATCTACTAATGAAGAAATCAAAAGTTCCACTTTAATGCAAATTTATGCAAATTTTTTTCTTAAAAAAATGCATTTTTTGCTACTTTTTTCGCGGATTTGCACAATCATAGCTGTTTTTGTAAAAATTATTTCCACAAGAGTGATCTACTAATAAAGAAATCAAAAGTTCCACTTTAATGCAAATTTATGCAAATTTATTTTCAAAAAATGCATTTTTTGCGGTTTTTTGCTACTTTTTTTTGCGGATTTGCATAATCACAGCTGTTTTTGTAAAAATTAGTTCCACAAGAGTGATCTACTAATGAAGAAATCAAAAGTTCCACTTTAATGCAAATTTATGCAAATTTTTTTTTCAAAAAATGCATTTTTTGCGTTTTTTGCTACTTTTTTCGCGGATTTGCATAATAACAGCTGTTTTTGTAAAAATTAGTTCCACAAGAGTGATCTGCTAATGAAGAAATCAAAAGTTCCACTTTAATGCAAATTTATGCACATTTTTTTTTTCAAAAAATGCATTTCTTGCGTTTTTTTGCTACTTTTTTCACGGATTTGCATAATCACAGCTGTTTTTGTAAAAATTAGTTCCACAAGAGTGATCTACTAATGAAGAAATCAAAAGTTCCACTTTAATGCAAATTTATGCAAATTTTTTTCTTAAAAGAATGCATTTTTTGCTACTTTTTTCGCGGATTTGCATAATCATAGCTGTTTTTGTAAAAATTATTTCCACAAGAGTGATCTACTAATGAAGAAATCAAAAGTTCCAATTTAATGCAAATTTATGCAAATCTTTTTTTCAAAAAATGCATTTTTTTCGGTTTTTTTGCTACTTTTTTCGCGGATTTGCATAATCACAGCTGTTTTTGTAAAAATTAGTTCCACAAGAGTGATCTACTAATGAAGAAATCAAAAGTTCCACTTTAATGCAAATTTATGCAATTTTTTTTTCAAAAAATGCATTTTTTTCGGTTTTTTTGCTACTTTTTTCGCGGATTTGCATAATCACAGCTGTTTTTGTAAAAATTAGTTCCACAAGAGTGATCTACTAATGAAGAAATCAAAAGTTCCACTTTAATGCAAATTTATGCAAATTTTTTTTTCAAAAAATGCATTTTTTGCGTTTTTTTTGCTACTTTTTTCGCGGATTTGCATAATCACAGCTGTTTTTGTAAACATTAGTTCCACAAGAGTGATCTACTAATGAAGAAATCAAAAGTTCCACTTTAATGCAAATTTATGCAAATTTTTTTTTCAAAACACGCATTTTTTGGCGTTTTTTTTGCTACTTTTTTCGCGGATTTGCATAATCACAGCTGTTTTTGTAAAAATTAGTTCCACAAGAGTGATCTACTAATGAAGAAATCAAGAGTTCCACTTTAATGCAAATTTATGCAAATTTTTTTTTCAAAAAATGCATTTTTTGCGGTTTTTTGCTACTTTTTTCGCGGATTTGCATAATCACAGCTGTTTTTGTAAAAATTAGTTCCACAAGAGTGATCTACTAATGAAGAAATCAAGAGTTCCCCTTTAATGCAAATTTATGCAAATTTTTTTTTCAAAAAATGCATTTTTTGCGGTTTTTTGCTACTTTTGTCGCGCATTTGCATAATCACAGCTGTTTTTGTAAAAATTAGTTCCACAAGAGTGATCTACTAATAAAGAAATCAAAAGTTCCACTTTAATGCAAATTTATGCACATTTTTTTTTCAAAAAATGCATTTTTTGCGGGTTTTTTTTGCTACTTTTTTCGCGGATTTGCATAATCACAGCTGTTTTTGTAAAAATTAGTTCCACAAGAGTGATCTACTAATGAAGAAATCAAAAGTTCCACTTTAATGCAAATTTATGCAAATTAAAAAAAAAAATTCATTTTTTCCGTTTTTTTTGCTACTTTTTTCGTGGATTTGCATAATCACAGCTGTTTTTGTAAACATTAGTTCCACAAGAGTGATCTACTAATGAAGAAATCAAAAGTTCCATTTTAATGCAAATTTATGCAATTTTTTTTTTTCAAAAAATGCATTTTTGCGTTTTTTTGCTACTTTTTTCACGGATTTGCATAATCACAGCTGTTTTTGTAAAAATTAGTTCCACAAGAGTGATCTACTAATGAAGAAATCAAAAGTTCCACTTTAATGCAAATTTATGCACATTTTTTTTTCAAAAAATGCATTTTTTGCGGGTTTTTTTTGCTACTTTTTTCGCGGATTTGCATAATCACAGCTGTTTTTGTAAAAATTAGTTCCACAAGAGTGATCTACTAATGAAGAAATCAAAAGTTCCACTTTAATGCAAATTTATGCAAATTTTTTTTTCAAAACACGCATTTTTTGGCGTTTTTTTGCTACTTTTTTCGCGGATTTGCATAATCACAGCTCTTTTTGTAAAAATTAGTTCCACAAGAGTGATCTACTAATGAAGAAATCAAGAGTTCCACTTTAATGCAAATTTATGCAAATTTTTTTTTCAAAAAATGCATTTTTTGCGGTTTTTTGCTACTTTTTTCGCGGATTTGCATAATCACAGCTGTTTTTGTAAAAATTAGTTCCACAAGAGTGATCTACTAATGAAGAAATCAAGAGTTCCACTTTAATGCAAATTTATGCAAATTTTTTTTTCAAAAAATGCATTTTTTGCGGTTTTTTGCTACTTTTGTCGCGGATTTGCATAATCACAGCTGTTTTTGTAAAAATTAGTTCCACAAGAGTGATCTACTAATAAAGAAATCAAAAGTTCCACTTTAATGCAAATTTATGCACATTTTTTTTTCAAAAAATGCATTTTTTGCGGGTTTTTTTTGCTACTTTTTTCGCGGATTTGCATAATCACAGCTGTTTTTGTAAAAATTAGTTCCACAAGAGTGATCTACTAATGAAGAAATCAAAAGTTCCACTTTAATGCAAATTTATGCAAATTAAAAAAAAAAAAAAAATTTTTTCCGTTTTTTTTGCTACTTTTTTCGTGGATTTGCATAATCACAGCTGTTTTTGTAAACATTAGTTCCACAAGAGTGATCTACTAATGAAGAAATCAAAAGTTCCATTTTAATGCAAATTTATGCAATTTTTTTTTTCAAAAAATGCATTTTTGCGTTTTTTTGCTACTTTTTTTACGGATTTGCATAATAACAGCTGTTTTTGTAAAAATTAGTTCCACAAGAGTGATCTACTAATGAAGAAATCAAAAGTTCCACTTTAATGCAAATTTATGCAAATTTTTTTTTCAAAACACGCATTTTTTGGCGTTTTTTTGCTACTTTTTTCGCGGATTTGCATAATCACAGCTGTTTTTGTAAAAATTAGTTCCACAAGAGTGATCTACTAATGAAGAAATCAAGAGTTCCACTTTAATGCAAATTTATGCAAATTTTTTTTTCAAAAAATGCATTTTTTGCGGTTTTTTGCTACTTTTTTCGCGGATTTGCATAATCACAGCTGTTTTTGTAAAAATTAGTTCCACAAGAGTGATCTACTAATGAAGAAATCAAGAGTTCCACTTTAATGCAAATTTATGCACATTTGTTTTTCAAAAATTGCATTTTTTGCGGGTTTTTTTTGCTACTTTTTTCGCGGATTTGCATAATCACAGCTGTTTTTGTAAAAATTAGTTCCACAAGAGTGATCTACTAATGAAGAAATCAAAAGTTCCACCTTAATGCAAATTTATGCGTTTTTTGCGTTTTTTTGCTACTTTTTTCGCGGATTTGCATAATCACAGCTGTTTTTGTAAAAATTAGTTCCACAAGAGTGATCTACCAATGAAGAACTCAAAAGTTCCACTTTAATGCAAATTTATGCAATTTTTTTTTTCAAAAAATGCATTTTTTTGCGGTTTTTTTGCTACTTTTTTCGCGGATTTGCATAATCACAGCTGTTTTTGTAAAAATTAGTTCCACAAGAGTGATCTACTAATGAAGAAATCAAAAGTTCCACTTTAATGCAAATTTATGCACATTTTTTTTTCAAAAAATGCATTTTTTGCGGGATTTTTTTGCTACCTTTTTCGCGGATTTGCATAATCACAGCTGTTTTTGTAAAAATTAGTTCCACAAGAGTGATCTACTAATGAAGAAATCAAAAGTTCCACTTTAATGCAAATTTATGCAAATTTTTTTCTTAAAAGAATGCATTTTTTGCTACCTTTTTCGCGGATTTGCATAATCATAGCTGTTTTTGTAAAAATTATTTCCACAAGAGTGATCTACTAATGAAGAAATCAAAAGTTCCACTTTAATGCAAATTTATGCAAATCTTTTTTTCAAAAAATGTATTTTTTGCGTTTTTTTGCTACTTTTTTCGCGGATTTGCATAATCACAGCTGTTTTTGTAAAAATTAGTTCCACAAGAGTGATCTACTAATGAAGAAATCAAAAGTTCCACTTTAATGCAAATTTATGCAATTTTTTTTTCAAAAAATGCATTTTTTTCGTTTTTTTTGCTACTTTTTTCGCGGATTTGCATAATCACAGCTGTTTTTGTAAAAATTAGTTCCACAAGAGTGATCTACTAATGAAGAAATTAAAAGTTCCACTTTAATGCAAATTTATGCACATTTTTTTTTCAAAAAATGCATTTTTTGCGGGTTTTTTTTGCTACTTTTTTCGCGGATTTGCATAATCACAGCTGTTTTTGTAAAAATTAGTTCCACAAGAGTGATCTACTAATGAAGAAATCAAAAGTTCCACTTTAATGCAAATTTATGCAAATTTTTTTTTCAAAACACGCATTTTTTGGCGTTGTTTTGCTACTTTTTTCGCGGATTTGCATAATCACAGCTCTTTTTGTAAAAATTAGTTCCACAAGAGTGATCTACTAATGAAGAAATCAAGAGTTCCACTTTAATGCAAATTTATGCAAATTTTTTTTTCAAAAAATGCATTTTTTGCGGTTTTTTGCTACTTTTTTCGCGGATTTGCATAATCACAGCTGTTTTTGTAAACATTAGTTCCACAAGAGTGATCTACTAATGAAGAAATCAAAAGTTCCATTTTAATGCAAATTTATGCACATTTTTTTTTCAAAAAATGCATTTTTTGCGGGTTTTTTTTGCTACTTTTTTCGCGGATTTGCATAATCACAGCTGTTTTTGTAAAAATTAGTTCCACAAGAGTGATCTACTAATGAAGAAATCAAAAGTTCCACTTTAATGCAAATTTATGC